>BQNB010088778.1:4166-25694 GCA_026074375.1 Tanacetum coccineum | reverse complement strand
CATCAAATATTGTCACATTTAAACTTTGATTCTATCACTGCACTGGCTAAACAAGGACTGGTCTGTGGGCTGCCAAATTAAAGTTTCAGAAGGATCACTTATGTTCTGCCTGTACTTTAGGGAAAATTAAGAAACACACCCACAAACCTAAAGCTGAGGACTCTATTCAAGAAAAGCTCTATCTGTTACACATGGACCTTTGCGGGCTAATGAGGATTCAAAGTATCAATGGGCGGAAATCCATATTGGTTATTGTTGACGATTACTCTTTGTTTACTTAGGTAAAATTTATACGATCAAAGGATGAAGTTCCAGAGTTTATGATTAAATTTCTCAAAATGATTCAAGTTCGTCTTTATGCGACAATCTAAAATATCAGAACCGATAATGGCATGGAGTTTGTCAATCAAACCCTGAGAGCTTACTATGAAGATGTAGGTATTTCACATCAAACTTCTGTTGCTCACTCTCCACAACAAAACAGAGTTGTCGAAAGAAGGAACTGGACTTTAGTGGAAGTAGCACAAACCATGTTGATATTCTCGAAGGCTCTGTTATTTCTCTGAGCAGAGGCAGTTGCGACAACTTGTTACACTCAAAACCGATCATTAATCCGTAAATGTCACAACAAGACCCCATATGAACTTCTCCATAACAGAATACCCGACTAATCTCATCTTCATGTCTTTGGTGCTTTATGCTACCTCACTAATGATTCTGAAGACCTAGGTAAGTTGAAACCTAAAGCAGATATTGGAATATTCGTCGGTTATGCTCCAGCAAAGAAGGCTTACCGAATCTACAACAAGAGGACCCGTTTAATCATTGAAACTATTCACGTTGACTTTGATGAGCTGACAACGATGGCTTCTAACAATTTAGTTCAGGACATGGGCCTCAAATCTTGACTCCTGAAATACTCAATTCAGTTTTCGTACCAAATCCTCCTCATCCAACACTGTATGTACCACCAACAAAGAATGACTGGGATACGTTGTTTTAACCAATGTTTGATGAGTACTTCAATCCTCCACCTAGTGTTGCTTCTCCAGTTCTCGCATTTGTTGCTCCAGTTCTTGCTGATTTAACCGGTACACCTTCCTCAACTATAATTGATCAAGATGCACCATCTCCAAGTACTTCACAAAGTCCTCAAAAACACAACCTCTAGTTATTCCTTCCGGTGTTGAAGAAGAGTTTCACGATATTGAAGTTGCATATCTAGATAACGAACCCTTCTTTGGTGTTCTAATTCCAGAACTAAATTATGAAGAATCTTCTTTAAGGGATGTTATTCCAACTAATGTGCACTCAGTTAATCAACCACCTGAACACCTCAGTAAATAGACCAAGGATCATCCGTTGGATACTGTAATTGGCAATCCCTCACGATCTGTCTCTACAAGACATCAACTTCAAAACAAAGCCCTGTTTTGCTACTTTGATACTTTCCTTTCTTCCGTTGAACCAAAGAATTATAAAGAAGTTTTGAAAGAATCTTGTTGGATGGAAGCCATGCAAGAAGAATTAAATGAGTTCGAATGTCTTGAAGTTTGGAAGCTCGTTCCTCATCCAGATCGTGTCATGATAATCACTTTAAAGTGGATATTTAAGGTAAAATTAAACGAACTGGGAGTGTTTTGAAAAACAAGGCTTGGTTGGTAGCAAGGGGATATCGTCAAGAGGAATGGATCGACTTTAAAGAATCTTTTACACCAGTTGCTCGACTAGAGGCTATAAGAATCTTTATCGCATATGTCGCTCATAAGAACATGATAGTCTATCAAATATATGTAAAGACATGCATCTTAAAAATGCATAACTACTGAAGAAGTCTACGTCAGTCAACCAGACGGATTTGAGATCAAGATACCCCACCATATCACAAGCTGAAGAAAGCTAATTTATGGCGTAAACCAGCTCCACATGCTTGGTATGATTTATTATCATCGCTTTTACTCTTCCAAAAGTTCTCTAAAGGCACGATGATGAAGTGTTATTTTATAAACTTTTTCGAGGTCGTTTAACCCCCTAAATCGTGCATTTATGCCCAAAATAGTTCTATAATCGTTCTCCTTTACAGGGTATTCAGCATTTGAAGGCATTTGGAGAAATACATGTGACTTGGAGGCACATTTTGAAAAGATAACAGACAAGACTATAACGGAACCTACAACCGACATCTCTTAAGAATTTCTACTCAGAATCTGGAGACGGCGTCACAGATTACACGTGATGCCGTCACAACTCATCTCAAGACGGCGTCATAAGATCTCTAGACGGCGTCAGAATGTACGACCCAGCCCATTATCTAGAATATTCTATTCATGACAGTGTCACGATTAAAATGCGACGCCGTCACAAAAAACAGGATTTTCCTATATATACAATTCCGTATTAGAGTTTTTAAGTCTGTAACAGTAGAGTAAAAGAAAGGGACGAACCCTAGTTCGTTTAGCAGCTGTTAGGGATGATTTTAGGGCCTCAAAACCCTATTGTACTTCCTTCAATTCATGTTTTAATCAAGTAAGACTATCTTAATCATTCAATATGTCTTGTTGTGTGATTCTTATATGTTCTTGCTTTATCTTTAACATGCTTGGCTAAACCTTCTATTGTGTTTATTTATGATGTATGAAAAACTAAGGACGTAGATCCTTATATGTAGTTGCTTCATGTGATGAATATGCATGTTAGGTCTTAGAAAACCAACTTTTATCTATATCATTGTTGATATGTTTAGGAAAACATGATTGTGTAGAAAGGATACCATCGGGTAACAGTCTTCATACTACCTTGCCCCTTATATGGTTGATCCACTCTTAATATATTTCAAATGCATTTAATATACTCTTAGGGGCCTTGTAATAGTCTTCATACTACCTTACTTATGCGTTGCCTTAACGGAATATTAAATAAACGGAGGGTTCGTGTAATTCGTTCGTGACTTAGTAACGTGATATGATAAGATTTTTAAGTTTCTTCAAAAGCTAGTCGATGATAAATTACGTTAATTATATAACGTAATTGTTTTATAATGCGTCGATCGTTGATTAATAGCGAATAAAATTGTATCGGGTTTTAATAAAATCGAGTCTTATAATATTAATATATATTTTTATAATTTATATAAAAATATTAAATTTCATATTTTTAAGTTTGCAAAAATGGTAATAAATACCCTTGATTTATAAACTTTTACAAATTTAGTCCTTTATATATAAAGTATATGTAATTTAAACCTTTAACTTTGAAACTTGGAAATATAGGTCCTTATAGTTATATCTTTGGAATAATGACATTTTCAACCCTTCTAGCTATAAATTTTAGAAAGTTACGATATATACCCCTATGCATGAAAACATTTGCAAATCAAGTCCAAAATTCATATTTTTGATATTTTTGAAATCCAAAAGAGTTTTGCAGGTCATGGCTTATTAGAATAAGCTAAAATAAGATGTTCTAATATAACAAAAGTTTAGAAAAAGGATTCGTTAGCTAGAAAATCAAAACGGGTCGTTTTTAAGGTTTTAACTAAAAACGCATGGGTTTGTGGTTCAAGGGGTCAAACAAGAGTTTATATAGAATCTAACAAGTCTAATGAAAGTTCTAAAACAGATTATGAACTTATGGAACTAGTATTTGAGCTTTACTATGAGCTTAAAATGGGTCAAAATGGGTTGTTTGAGTTCGTACGCCTAGAAACGACTTCAAGGGTTTCTTTTTCTTGATTCTTGGCTTCAATTCTAATCTTAGGGATTCACTTCTCTTCTAAGACATGGCTAGATCACAAAATTAAGAGTGTTTTGAGTTTAGATGATGAGATATGAACATATGTATGTATGCGTGTGTATTTATAGTGTAGGAGAGAATTAGAGGCCAAGTTTGAGTAAAGTAGGGATCAAGTAGAGTGGAGTGGTGGCCAAGGGTTAGATAGGGTGAGTGTTGGGAGCTAGGAGGGTAGCTATGCAAGGTGTAAGGGTGCATGAGGGTTCAGTTATTAAGGGGGTAACGAGGGGGGGTGTTTGCTTGGTAACCAAGTTGTTGTAGAAAACAAGTAGGCAAGGAGGTGAGTAAGGTGCTTAACCAAGCTACTAGGTAGGTGGTGATAGGTGGAAGGGTGACCTTAGCTGGTATAAAAACGCCTAAAAAGAAATAAAGGGGTGACGGTTTGAGTTTGGTTCGGTTAGGGTTTTAGTATTTAGGACGTGAATTAGGGTTAGGATTAAGGATAGTTTAGGGTTTAGGATTAAGGTTTAGTGTTAGGATTAGGGTTTAGGTTTAAGGTTTAGGTTTGAAAATGAAATTAGGGTTTTAAAATTAGTTTAGGGTTTCGTTTAGGGTTTTAGGTTTTAGGACGTGGATTAGGGTTTATGATAAGGGTAATTAGGGTTTAAATGTTATGCATTAGGTGCTTGTAAGTTGTGTTTAAGTGGTGGTAAGAAACTAGAAGAAAAATGGTGGTAAAATGAGCTTATTTGAATCATCTTATTGATTTGTACATTGAGCTTAAACGTGTTGTACCATGGTTTTGGAGGGAAGTATGATTCAAATATTATGCTATGATACTTATACACATGCCTTGAATACTTGTACATTCATTTTATATGTATACATTACATATAATTAAGGTTTTGATATAAACATTAACGGATAAAGTCTGTTTTGATATGACGTTGTAAATGGTATGTTAAATGGATAATGTACTTGGTAAAATGATATTAAGATATAGACTTGACATATTAGGATGTTTACATGATATAAACATAGATATAGATGGCATTGGTAGAGGTTGCGTGAGCTCGTTTACTTTAGAGATGCAAGTTACGTTGCATAATGAGATAAAGCAAAAAAATTCCCTATAAAAAGGTGGTATATATATAATAGATGGATATTACAGTGCATCTAATTTAATAGATGGATAATTACATTGATGAAAATTACGGGTTGTTATAGAGAGTCGTAGGAATTCGCGGTTAAAGGTTTATTATTCGTATACTCTTTTCAATTAAACTCTTTTAATTATGTAACTAATGAATTGATAGATTACGGTTTCATAAAAATTCTGTAATTATGATATTATGAACATTTAATATTTATTTGGGTATAATAATTAGGGTTTGGGTATGTTTAATTAGGTTTGATTGTGTTAAATTCGGAATAGAAATCTGGGTAGAATTTTAGGTCATCTTGCGAGAGTCATAACTCGGTCATACGTATAGCTTTTATTGATTTTCTTGAGCCTAAAATTATCTTCAGAGAGTCTACTTTCCAATCCAGGTGATTTCATGAATTAAAAGTGAGTGGAAGTCAGTCAAAATAATTTTACAAGATTCGTTATCAAATCTGAGTTTTTGGGGCAGATTATGGGTTGTGTTTGTGAGGTCAAAAACCATATCAAAACATCTTTTTGAATGATTAGATTGCTAAAGTAGACATTTTATGATGTCTATGAATTTCTAGAATTTTTGTAGATTTTTCCCAAGTGTCTAAATGGTTCTGGTCAAGTCAAACTTTTTGATAGTCGAATCAGGTCACTTTCTGGACACTTTAGGATGTTGAATTTTTTTAAAATAGTTAGACTCATTATTATTTTTTTAAATCACATTAGTTACACAACCCATTGAAGATGTAGGAAATATAGTAAGGAAGTCTAATTAAGTCGTTTAGTATTTTATTAGTATCCATAAAGTTACTATAAAATTCTGCTATAATTTGAAAACTTTAATAAAGGGATTTAAGGTATTTAGTGTATAAATAAAGTATGGGAAGTATGGTAGGGTGTTTATAAGCATAATATAGACATTAGTATCCATCAATTAAAAGGTTACATGTTTGTGGTCGTGAAGCCTTAATCATGTGTAACCTTATATTTTTGTTGTGTATGCACTTGCTTGGAAAATTGTTATGCATTCGTTAAGTTTGAGGTGAGTATTCATAGCCCCTTTTTCTATGTTTTCTTGGGGTGAAAATGCTACTAGATGGTTTTGAAATGTTTTAATTGTTGTGAATAATTGTTTTACTTGGTTTTGGACATTACTTGATATTATATGGCTTATGTGTATGCATTGTTGGATCGAATGGGTACGCATACCCATGATGGATCAAAGGGGTACGCCTACTCATGATGGATTGGAGGGGTACGCCTACCCATGATGGATCGGAGGGGTACGCCTACCCGGGATGGATCGGAGGGGTACGCCTACCCCATGTTTGTGTGGTACATTTTGGGTGAGCTTGGTTGCTTATAGTGTCAGTGCTAATCTAAGCCCGAATGTGTAATCAATTGTGTGTTGATTTAATTGCTTGTATTTGTGTATAATAATCTTGTATATTCTAATGATTACGATTCGTAGCAAGAGTAAGTAATTCGTGTTAAACCTGTGAATCTCACCAACTTTATGTTGACGTTTTAAAGTATCATTTTCAGGTGAGCCTAGCGAAGTTAAGGAAGTTAAGATGCGTGGCTAGCGAGACCTTTGGATCTTTCATGTGGAGTCTTTCCTGCTAGAGATTTATTGCATACTTTCATACCTTGGATATTTTGAATATTGATGTTGTTATGTTTGGATTTATTACTATGTCTATGTATTGTGTGTAAGAATACTTAATACAGACCCCTCTTGAGTTGTAGGTGTCGTCATAACACTTTGGATTTTATTTAGTTGTATTCTAGTTATTCTCTATTGTTGACATCAATGTGTTGTGATGATGCCTATCATGTTACGCCTCGTGTTTTCACCTTGGTGGGGTGTGACACTTCTGTTGCTCGCTCTCTACAACAGAATGGGGTTATTGAAAGAAAGAACCCTACTTTAGTGGAAACGGTACGAACCATGTTGATATTCTCGAAGGCTTCTTGTTAATTTTATAGGCAGAGGCGTTGCGACAGCTTGTTACAAACACTCAAAAAAACCGATCATTAATCCGTAAATGACACAACAAAACCCCATATGAACTTCTCCATAACAGAAAACCCGACTTATCTCATCTTTATGTCTTTGGTGCTTTATGTTACCCCCACCAATAATTCTAAGACCAGGCACGTTTGAAACTAAAAGCAGATATTCGGTAAACTTCGTTGGTTATGTGCACCATAAAGAAGGCTTACCGTAATCTACAACAAGTGGACACCTGCCTAATCATTGAAACTATTTTCACGTGACTTTGATAGCTAACAGCGATGGCTTCTGAACATTTCAGTTTAGGACCCGGGCCTCAACTATTGACTCCTGGAACACTCAGTTCAGGACTCGTGCCAAATCCTCTTCCTCAAACACCTGTATGTACCACCAACAAAGAAGGACTGGGATACGTTGTTTTAACCAATGTTTGATGAGTACTTCAATCCCACACTAGTGTGGCTCTCTAATTCCTGCATTGTTGCTCCCCCATCCTACAGTTGTATGCTCCATGTCTGCTGGTTTTTTTTTTTTTTTTTTTTTTTTTATTCAACCGGTAACAACCTTCCTCAACTATAATTGATCAAGATGCACCATCTCCAAGTACTTCACAAACTCCTCAAGAAACACAACCTCTGGTTATTCCTTCTGGTGTTGAAGAAGAGTTTCATGATATTAAAGTTGCACATCTAGATAATGATCCCTTCTTTGGTGTTCCAATTCCAGAACCACATTCTAAAGAATCTTCTTCTAGGGATGTTATTCCAACTAATGTGCACTCAATTAATCAACCACCTGAACACCTCAGTAAATGGACCAAGGATCATCCATTAAACAATGTTATTAGCAATCCCTCATGACCTGTCTTTACAAGACATCAACTACAAAACAAAGCCCTGTTTTGCTACTTCGTTGCTTTCCTTTCTTCCGTTAAACCAAAGAGTTATAAAGAAGCTTTGAAAGAATCATGTTAGATAGAAGCCACGCAAGAAGAATTAAATGACTTCGAATGTCTTGAAGTTTGGGAGCTCGTTCCTCGTCCAGATCATGTCATGATAATCACTTTAAAGTGGATCTTTAAGGTAAAATTAGATGAACTGGGAGGTGTTTTAAAAAACAAGGCTCAGTGGTAGCAAAGGGATATCGTCAAGAGGAATGGATCGACTTTGAAGAATCTTTTACACCAGTTGCTCGACTAGAGGCTATAAGAATCTTTATTGCATATGTCGCTCACAAGAACATGATAGTCTATCAAATATATGTGAAGACTGCATTCTTAAACGGTATACGACGTGAAGAAGTCTACGTCAGTCAACCAGACAGATTTGTAGATCAAGATAACCCCAACCATGTCTACAAGCTGAAGAAAGCTATTTATGGTCTAAAACAGGCTCCATAGGCTTGGTATGATTTATTATCATTGCTTCTACTCTTCCAAAAGTTCTCCAAAGGCACGGTGATGAAGTGTTATTTTATACACTTTTTTGGGGTCGTTTAACCCCCTAAATCGTGCATTTATGCCCAAAATAGGTACTTAATCGTTCCTTTTCAGGTATTCAGCATTTGGAAGGCATTTGGAGGAAATACACGTGACTTGGGCTCATTTGGAGAAGAAACGAACAAGACTACGGACCTACACCAACATCTCTCAAGAATTTCTACTCAGAATCTAGAGACGGCGTCACAGATTACACGTGACGCCGTCATAACTCATCTCAAGACGGCGTCACAAGATCTCTAGATGGCGTCAGAATGTACGACCCAGCCCATTATCTAGAATATTCTATTCATGACGGCGTCATGATTAAAATGCGACGCCGTCACAGCGATTTTCCTATATATACAAATTTGTTTTTAGGGTTTTAAGTGTGTAATGTTAGAGTAAAAGAAAGGGACGAACCCTAGTTCATTTAGCAGCTGTTAGGGACGATTTTAGGGCCTCAAAACCTTATTGTACTCTCTTCAATTCATGTTTTAATCAAGTAAGACTATCTTAATCATTCATATGTCTTGTTGTTTATTCTTATATGTTCTTTGCTTATCTTTAACATGCTGGCTAACCTTCTATTTGTTTATATTTATGAAAGTAAGAAACCTAGGATGTAATCCTAGTTTATGTTGCATCTTTGTGATGAATATGCATGTTAGTTCTTAGAATAACCAACTTTGTCTGTATCATTAGTTGATCATGTTCTAGGAAAACATGATTGTGTAGAAAGGATACCATCGGGTAACAATCTTCATACTACCTTGCCCCTTATATGGTTGATCCACTCTTAATATATTTCAAATGCATTTAATATACTCTTAGGGGCCTTGTAATGGTCTTCATACTACCTTACTTGTGCGTTGCCTTAACAGAATATTAAATAAACGGATGGTTCGTGTAATTCGTTCGTGACTTAGGAAATAATTATATAGATCATCACAAGTGTGACAAAGTAACAACACTAGGATAAGCAATCTAGGGAGTAATACATGATTAAATAAACACAATCTTTTATTATATTGTTATCACCAGTAGCTTAGTTATATTTAGTTTAATAGCTAAAACCAACCAAACCTCTCAAATATATGATTTACTGCTTTCATAAAATATAAAAACACAAAAAGGAGCTTCTCTCAACCCCTAGAATTTTGTTAGACTATGATCAAGCCTTCCCAACCTATTCCTCTAGTGAACGATAACAACCCCTCGAGTCTTGACTATACTACTACTACAACGATTAGGTGCTCTGCCTAGGGAGTTGTAAAACTTCGTTACTCCCCCAAACGTTCTCCAAACGTACAGTTGATCCTACATTATTCACTCGGAAAGAAGGCAAAGACATCTTACTGGTACAAATCTATGTAGATGATATAATTTTTGCTTCAACTGATCCTGCACTCTGTGAAACATTTTCTAAAATAATGTCTTCAAAATTTAAGATGTCGATGATGGGAAAAATGTCTTTCTTTCTTGGACTTCAAATTTCTCAAAGTCCCAAAGGCATCTTTCTTAACCAATCCAAATATGCTTTTGAGATAATTAAAAAATATGGTATGGAAACTAGTGACCCAGTGGATACTCTCATGGTGGAGAAATCCAAACTGGATGTAAATCCACAAAGGAAAGAAGTTGACCCACACGTTATCGTGGAATGATTGGCTCCCATGTAACACCCCCAAAATGGGTCGCAGCGGAATACGATGTTCCGGGGGTATTACTTCATAGATCAATAGCACAAGATATGAGAACGACCATTTTAAAGATCGTTTAAAACTGATACATTGGATTTCATAAATGGTTCGTTACAAAAAGCTCATGGGCTTAACTTGTTTATCTTGGAAAAATAAAGATTTCACATCATAACAATGTTCCAAAATGTAATGCATGCAAATCTTTATGATAATGTGACTTCAAATGACGACCAGCCAATGTATCCGGGACTTGTACCTTATTGACCTGAGAAAACATGTTTAAACTGTCAACAATAATGTTGGTGAATTTATAGGTTTATGAATTTAATGAAGCGGATAGCAAGATTTTTCCTGTAATAGAGTCATAATTAACTGATTATGGCCTTGGGTTCAACAAGAATACCATCTGATACTCTTAGTCGAAAAACAATAGTGCCATTGCCATTAAATGTTGTAAAGCAACGTCTAACATTATCCGGGTACAAAGCATATTTTGACATCAGATACGCACATCATCACAGAGGGCAATTGGAAAATGCGGTGGTTGAGCTATACTTCCGTCAAATAGAATATTAGTTGTACATGATATCCTTAACCAAGCCTTGGTGACTGAGTAAAGACTTTCAATTTCTTATCAACAACAAGCTTGGAATACAGAAGTATGTCTCCTGAAACGCTGAAAAGTCTGGCAGATGAAGAAGAAGAGTGATGGTGGCACATCTTCTTATATCTTATGTAAATACAGAAAATAAGAAAAACACAAAAAGATTCATTTTTACAAAATTTTACAAAAAGAAAATATAAAAATATGAAATCCATAAAAAGAAAATAGAAAATTCAAAAATATGTTTTTCATGACATGTCTTCTGAAAATCGATAATATTTACGGCTTTGGAAATGTCATTCAATAATGATACGAAGCTGTAAATAAAGTTCGAGCAGAAGTTCTAAATGTTTTCAAAACATGTCACTAGCTTGCTATATATTGTCAGCTAGGCTAACCACCGGTCTCCGCATTTTAAAGGCAAGTATTTTTGCCAAAATGAAAACTAGTCCTCTCAACGGGAATTAACTTTCTCGATAGAATTACTTAAGATATCATACAAAGGTCAAGAGAATATTTTGCTACACAACCCGTACTTTCTTTCAAATAAGTGTACATGTTAATGCATTTATTTATGTCAAACAAGAGAAATCTTGTTTTTATTGGTGTTGTATTTCAAAAAAAATTAAACATCTTAGGTTTTCATCAAAAAAGTGTTTTAAAAGAATTTTCTATCACTCAAACAATGTCTACAGCTCTTTAAATAGAAAACAGGACTTTAATTGAGGAGGAGAAATGTTTAAATTCTTTCAAAACCAATCTTTCAAAAGTCATCTCAGAATAAAAGGAAAAGTTTCTAAACAATGACGGATCATTTATTAAAGGGGAGTTAATTGTATTTTAACTCAAATAGGCTTAAGGTGTTATTTGTTTTAACTTTTAGGGTCTAAAAGGCAAAATATAGGAATTAGAATGTAAGTTAGTAACTTAAGGGACTTAATGTGCCATTTCTATAACATGTTTAGACTTAGTATTATGTTTAAAAAATTGAAGGAGTTAGAAACTTAATGGACCATTTTTGCCATTTTGAAGAGATGTGGGCCAGGTTTTAAATTCGGTTAACACATTCCTCACAAAAACTTAAAAACCAAAACACGACACTTTTCGCCTCTCTTTACACATACGCACACATCTAGTCAAAAAACAAAACTCAGTTTTCCAAGATCTAAGGTACACTCCAATACGTTTATAATCCTTTTAACATTACTTTATCAAAAGGAATTGGATTAAAACTTGCTAAATCACTCAAAATGACTTAAATTCGAATTAGGGTTCATAAGATCCAAGTTGAGTGTTAGTCTAATTACTGTGAGGGGTTTTACTCATTAAGGTGCGTCTAAGACTAGTCTAAAATAGTTTTTGATAATTCCAAACCATTTTAGAGTTAGATTGAATCTTATATGATATTGAATGCTGCGAAACAGTTTAGACTGAATGATCGTTGTGGAGGGAATGAGTTTATTAGATCTTCCAAATTGTTCATTTTTATATCATGTTTAGCTACTAGATTAGCTTCCCTAAAGAAATCATTTTGAATGGAAAAGTGCTTCCTAGGTGTGGTCAAAATATTCTAAAATGGTTAATGTAGTATGCTTAATTGCTATGCTAAATGTTCATGGGTAAACTATTATAAGGGGCCTCTAAGGATTAGTATTGAAGCCCTATTAGTTGGCCATTATAAATCAATTGTCTTGTGTTCTTCCTTGGGGGGGGGGGTTTGGGCTCTAATTTTTCTTGAAAGGCTCAAAAAGGTGTGTAAAATGTGTCGTTTTTCTTGAAAGGCTCAAAAAGGTGTGTAAAATGTGTCGTTATAGATTCTGCTATGAGTATTGATTGATTTGTGATGTTTATGATTGAATCTTAGATGCTTATGTTTGTTAAAATCTAAGATAGGTCATTTAAATCGTGCGAAACATGTAATGTTCAGATTGTGCGAAACATGTCATGGTACATATGTGTGAAACATGTTAGGACTTAGCCATGCGAAATATGTCTTGTATTATCCATGCAAAATATGTTTTGTCTATACTGTGTGAAATATGTCTGTATTGTTCTATGCGAAACATGTTTGACTGTGCGAAACATGACAGGTGTAACATTCCATGCGAAATATGTCATTTTTATGAAAAGAAACTCTGCCTAAAATTTTAAAATATGTGTAAAACATGTCTGTTATGTTATACTACAACATATGTCATGAGTGTCATTATGATTAGTGTGAACTCTGTTTTGATTGCTTGCTTAGTCTAACTTTGATTGCTACTTGACATAGTCGGATTGACTTTGAACATAGACCTTAAGATTGACTTAATTACAAAAAGTTTGGTTAAAAGCGGACATAATTGCAAGAAACCTAATCACACTAAGGCTTTATCTAAATCCAATCAAATCATCAAGGATAATCAACCTATTTCATAAAAAATATCTGTTGTGTAAATAAAACTATATTAGGTTCATTCATAAGGGCAAAAATCATGCGAATCAAAAAGAAATTCGACAAGTTGAACTAGCTGTTATAGATGAAAAATGGGTTCCCACAAAAGGTAAGATCAAGATTGAGTACGCAACCAATGTATGACTGGAGACCACTGTGGCCAGCAAAAGGAAGAAACTTTCCCGAAAAGTCATCATTGAATGTCATCAAGAACTCTAACCTGCTTCAAGGCACTTCATGAATCTCTGTTGAAGTCTCTAGAAATCTTTATGTAGGGCAGTTCTAGTACACTGTTAAGAAGGCCACACCGGCACCCAACTCCTATTATTTTATCTTTCTAACAAGAAGTGGCTTAGTAATGCTGAAGTTTACGAAAGGATTCTTGGACATATTGTTTCCAAGAGTATTCAAGGAGAAGACTTTACTGAAGTTCGAGATGATGAGTCTACTCTTACCTTCCTCATTGATCTTGGTTACAAAGGTTCACTGTACAAGCATCCTAGCATGTATGTGGATCTCATGCATCAACCATGGAGAACTCTAGCTACTATCATTAACAAGTGTCTCTCCGGTAAATCTACAAGCAATGACAGGCTGAGGAAATCCAAGATTGACATCCTACGGGGAATGTTCTACAAGGAAAATTGTTGGGATTCTAGATTTGATGAGACCAAATAAATAAAATAAATAAAACATAAGCGACAATATATATATATTATATATATATATCTAAAAAATCGTCAAGATTAGAATTCTAGCACAGCTGATGAGAATTATAGAAATATTTGGTCAAAATATAAAAAGATAAAGATTCTGGAAAGATCTCCTTTAGAAGATAAAGATAACATAATATATTTCTTAAATGTTTAAAATATTTACTGTGTTATATCTTTATGTTAACTTCCATTGTTAGTCATGATCTCTCTATATAAAGAGATCATAAATACAAAGTTTTGGTATCCAGAAAACTAGAGCTCCCAATGAGAGTCTAGAAAACGTATGTGTATACACGTTTAGTTAGTCAGTATAGATTAATAGTTAGATAGTATCCCCAAGTTATAGAGTTGGGGGAAAGGTAGAAACATATGGAATAAAGAAAACCTTGAAAACATCATTGTTCTTATTGTTATTATTCCGCTGTGTAATTGTTTATCTTTGATGTTTGTAATCCTAGATTAGATCTAAACAATCTGAGCATAAATGATTCTTTAGACTCCACCATTAGTATCAAATCCTCGTTGGTCATGATCTAGGATGTTACAAGGTATTTTGATGTCAAATTTATGGAGAAGAAGAAGTGCATGCATGTTCACAATAAAGATATAGTTTTAAGGACTAAAGCTTATGGGACCACACTATGTATACCAGAGCTGGCTAGGGGTTTTAGTATTATTGTGAATGGTATAAATTGGCTATGGTGATGAAGCACATAAAATTGAGTAAAGACTAACAATCCTTTTCAACAACACACACATGATGTATCCTGGAATTATTATATGTCAACTGAGTTTAAAATAATACTCGTTAAACAAAATGACAAGCTAACAAAAGGAACACAAATACAAATAGCTAAGGTACAGGAGAAGCTCAAAATACTCGATTACAACTTGGCAAGGCACAAGGAAATATATACTACTGTCAGTTGATTATTTAATTGCTGCTGGCAAGATGGTTAAAACTGCTACAGGTTGGAATCAGTTTCTACATTCTATTTATAAATACTACTTTATTACTACTGAGACGGGCTTGATTTTGATTGGGTGAGAGGATATTAGTGACATCGATGGGAATATATTTAGGATTTTTTGTTCACGAACGATCATCGATTATATGTACTCCAGGAATTTTAGGTGGACAATGAAAAACTGGTTGATATGTATATACTAGTCTTGGGGTATGCATTGTTATGTAAATTTCAAGGGCTAAACCAAGGACCATACAATCGTGGTGAAGCCAAAATTGACAAGCTGTACATAAAGTGACCTACTTTTTTGTATATTCAACCACAGAGAGTCTTATTCAATGATTTTTGGGGACCGAGTTGCTCAATCTTTTGGCATATGGGGAAGTAATTTCGCACCCTTTGTACATGTAGAACCAAGAATGTTTATCAAAAAAATTTCTTATTGTTAATCCTCACTTGATTATCTCCACATATTTCAAGCTTGTCGTTGGAAAGAACTGAGACAGGTTTTTTGTATACAAAATTTTAGGCAGTCCATTTAATTCATATCAAAAAGAAAACAATCTTAGTCCTTTGCCAATCATTTTTTGCGGTGAGTGGAATGTGAGCAAGCAAGGGCACGTTTACAAGTTTTTGAGGTCACAGGGATTTGAATCATCATACGATATTGCTCATCAGTACATGGATGTTGATGCATACAAGTGGGTTAGCCATAGAAATCTCGTCGGAAACGTATGCATTAGTACATTGTCATGTATAGCAAGTATGTGCTTTTAGTGAGACATATTACAACAAGATCAGTGACACTAAAAAGTGTCACTAAAAGAATGGGAGGAAGGAGAATAAAGATTAGTGACGGATTAGTGACAGATACAGTGTCGCTAAATGCTATGGGAGGAAGGAGATGGCAGTGTAGTGACGGATTAGAGACAGTATTGTAACAGATCTGTGATAGTTTAGTGACAGATAAAGGTGTCAGCTAAAGAAAATAGGAGGAAAGGGAATTGAAATTATGACACATTAGTGACATTATTGTGACAGAAAAAGTTTGCTAATTGATAAATTTATAGTATACTACTTCTTTAAAAGTTAAATACAAGCCACTTATTTATTTCAACTACTTAGGTATAAATAGTTATGGAGTCTACAAGCTTTAGCAGAAACAACTAACACACACTATTGGATCTCGGACGTAATAAAAAGTAAAACTATAAGCACAAGTATGTTGGGTGTATTAACTGTTTGGTTTTGGTATGGTTTTATATATGTTCTTAACATAGATGTACGAAAGGCTGTATTATTTGTTTAATTTGGTTCTGCGAAAGAGTATTATTATCACCTATTAAGTTAAAGTCGGATTATATTTGGATGCTGTTCTTAATCATATTTCAAATGGGCTTGCAACATTTGGAGGTAAAACATGTTTGTTCTTTAAATGTGTAGACGAAGACTTGTTTAAATCATAGCAAATTTGTTATGTTTTATCTTTATGGTGCTCAATGCTCACAATTTTGCTGTCAGCGTTAGTTACGTGTCTCATAAAAATGAGGATTTAGTCAATGAGATAACGGGTCAACTTAAATTTCACCAATGATTTATTTATGAGTTTGGAGTCACGTGGATAGTACAAGATATAAGACACAAGTTTGGGTTATTCTACTTCTACATCAAGTTCGTTATACTTAGTTTTCTTCATCAATAATCATTACAAAAAAAAGGCCTACAGAAATTTAAAGATACAAGAAATGGTTAACATATTATTTTAGGGGAAACTTATGTTAAAAATGTTTTAACTCTAGTTTAACATGTCACCACTTGAGGGGAAGTGTATTTCAGTTACTACACAGGCATGATCTTTATTACTACTGTTAGTTTATGTTATCTACTGCTCAGTGGACAGACTTTTTTGGTAGTGATGCTTCAGGCAGGATATTTTAAGTATTTAGAAGGCTGGATTAGTAGGAAGAGGTATATGGTTATTGTAAGCTGGTTTTGATCTAAATTGGGCATATACATAAGAAGACCCCTATGTGATAATTACCAAAAAGGTTAAGAAGAATTATCAAGTTTATGAATTGCCATCATATTAAATGTGGTGGCATGATACAAAGTATATCTTATTAAGTGAACCTTGGAAGTTTGTTTCATTCCGGGAGATGACAACATCACCACTTCAGGCAAGTTTAGCTTTAAGATGAAGTTGCCGTACACGACATTGTTTGTTTTGTCATCATCAAATAGGGGAAGATTGTTAGGAATTATAGATTTGATGAGACAAAATAAATAAAAGAATGAAACATAAGGACTAAATCGTCAAGGGGGGATTGGAAAGTCTACAAGACTGGTGGAGAAATATGTGAAGAATTTGGACAAAGATATCAAAAATAAAGATTTTTGGAAGATCACCATAAAGATAAGATAACAGAAGATATATCTTAAATGTTCAAAATATTTACTTGTATTTATCTTTATGTAAACTATTCCTTTGTAAGTCATATTCTCTCTAAATAGAAGAGATCAATTAGACACATATTTTGGCATCCAGAAAACTAAGGCTCTCCAATGAGAGTCCTAGATAAGCGTGTGGTGTAACAGCTTTTAGTTAGTGTAGTGTATAATTAATAGTTAGGTTTAGATAGCCCCAAGTTATAGAGTTGGGGGAAAGTGGTGGAAACATATGGTAATAAAGAAAACATTAAAACATCATTAGTTTCTTATTATGTCTTATTCCGCAACATAAATGTTTATCATTGATGTTTATAAATCTCTAGATTAGATCTAAACAATATGAGCTAAAATGATTCTGTCTTTAGACTCCACAAAAATGTTTACCTACTATACCCTAAAATGATTTTGGGAAGACTTTTGGGCATTCCAGATCGAACAACAAGCAGCTAAAGAAAGGAAGACGTAAAATCATGCCTTACCCTAGGTTTACCAAAATCATCATCCATCACTTCCTCTCTAAACACCAATCCCAGGCCAAGCTACAACTTATTTATAAATCTGTTCCAAAAGCACTACCCTCTGGTCTTTAAACAATCAAGGATGATTGTGTTCTGAGCCGAATGAAGTTTGTCAGAATTAGAGAAGACGTTCAAGAATATGGACAAGCAATTCCAGACGTAATGCTAACTGATAATATCAAGCAATCTGAGACCTATCAGATGTTCATCAAATACTCCACTGGCTTGATACCTCCAAAGAAAACCAGAGGTAAAGGGTCACAAGGCAAGAAGGCAGTTATCTCTTCAAAGCCTACAAGTGTTGAAGTGTCTAATGAATCTGACTCTGAACCTGCTAGAAAATGAACTGGCAGTAGAAGAGTAATTAAGAAGAAAGTCTCAATCTCTACCAAGGATAACATCATTCCGAAACCAGATGTCGCTTTAGAGTTAGGAAAATCTATGAGCTTAACTGAGGCTGCAGAAGAGGAAGCAGCAAGGCAAGTCCATGCTACTCATGAAAGGATTATGACTGAAACTAACCCCGATCCTGCTAGAAGAAGACCATCGGGTATTGCCTTCAAAGATACTTCTAGTGTGTCAAAGAAGATGTATCCTGGTCCATCTCAAAAGCTAAAGGGTGTTCAAATACTAACTCTTGAAGAACAACTAGCTGCTGACATAATGCAAGCACTCAAAGCCAGCAGAAAGTCCACAAGAATTCAGCCACATGCTGGAGGCTCAAGTGAAGGAACTTGTACTAAACCAGGGGTTTCTGATGAGTCAACAGTCATTCTTAAAACCTCAAGTGAAGAACTGGTGCTAAACCAGGGGGTCCTGATGAGGAAAAGATACTTCTGCAGCCAAAGCTGATGTCATACTTGATTAGGGATCAGAAAATGAAAATGATTACTCTGAAGAAGAAAATGTTGATGAAGAGATTGATTGGGTGTATTCCAATGAAGAGGAAGAGAAGAAAGATGATGATGATGATGACAAAAGTATCAATATTGAAGAGACTGGCGATGAGGAAACTGATGATGAATTTGTGCGAGGTGATGAATATGTGCGAGACGATGTGGACAAGGAGATGAAGGATGCTTAAGTTGCAGAATCTAGGAACGGTGATGAAGAAATGACTAATACGGCAAAGGCAGCTGCTGAAAAGACAAAAGAAGTAAAGAATGATAACAAGAAAGTTGAACTTCCTCCATCAAGCTCTAGCTTATCTGTATCTTCAGGTTTCGGTAATCAATATCTTAACCTTTCTGATAAATCTATAGTTGGAAATCTTAAGGATACTGCAGATGCTGAGATTAACTCTTTATTGGACGTTCAAATCCAACAAGAGATACCACAGATCCAGTCTCCATCAATCCTCACTGTACCTGTGATGACATCAAATAATGTCACTTTTATAGCATCATTTATCCCATGTAAATAACCTATTTTGTATTATTATTGCAAGAATTGTTACTTAATCATTTGTATTTGAGAATTGTAGTAATTATGGAGTACTTGGTGAAGATTAGCAAAAAGGAACGCATTCTGGAGCTTAAACGAAGACATTTGAAGGTTACTGTTCTGACATCCTATACGCCGTATCCATCAAGGAAGATACGACGTATTTGTGCCTGCACTTCACAAGAAACCACAAAGATTCAAAGACCAATACGCCATATCCAAGAGGACTTTATACGCCGTATTCAATTTAAAGTAATATAATATTCTGGAAGATATCGAATGTGGTCCCTACTCCAAGAAACCCCTGATACACTATATCCATGTACCTCGATACGCAGTATCAACCAAATTCTAGACCCTTTTAATAGAAAACCAAAAAAACGGGTTTTCAATGTGCTTGATCATATTTTCGATACCTTAACCACAAAAGTTGATTTTCAAAAGACAAGAAGAGCAGAAGAGGTCAAGCAAAGCTATCAATTCCATAGGAAGCACTTTGTAATCTCCTATACTCTAGTAATCATTCGATTTTTTGTATCATTTATTTAACTCGGTTAGTTACCTTGGTTGAATTATTACTCCTTATTGATTATGACGTTTTAAGTGGCTAATACCCCTTGGGTATTAGCCATTATTAGAAATTTAAATTTTGGTGTTATACTCGAATTCTTAATTTTATACGTTGATTGCTTGTTTATGTTTACCAATTTATACTTGTTTACGTCCTTTTGTATGCGACCTATCACTTAACTGGATCTAGTGATACCGACCACGTTAGCTAGATACCAGGATGGCTCTCCATATAGTGATTTATACATCTAGACCAATAGGATCACAAATAATGACCTATCTTCGCCTTAAGATTAGTGAGCTTAGTTGGACTGGCAGGTGACCCTTAGGATCAAAACGAGTACGTTCTTAATCAATTGGTAAGACTTGGCCTTGGACTACTACTGGAGATATTAAATTTCCATTAAGCATAAGTGGTAAAGTCACTAAGACTAGGGTTTTAACCAAGATCACAATTGCTTTAAACCTCTACACCTAAGATAATTAAAATCAGTCAATGGAAATGCTTTAAAATGCGGATGCGATTATTGTAATAAATCTAACGTGTCGTATGTCCTTGGAAGAATTCACGACTAAGTCTTAAGATTATATGCCGCCCCCCCCCCCATTTAAACCCCCCCCCCAAAAACCCCCCCCCACCCCCCCCCCCCCCCCTCGAATAAGTATCATTGCACGAAATAAACAAACTAACGTTCTAAATGGGATTAATCATGGGTAATACATTTTCTTATATTTGGCTAGACCTCTCTTCTATCGGTGTCTATTTGCTTGTTGTGACTTGTGTCTGAAGATATCTAAGTTTACCACACAAACCTGTGCCAGTCTCTCAGGCTGAAAGACCCCCCTTATCCGTTAGAATTAGGATTAACATAGTTTTAGCATAGGTTTACATAAGATTAGAATTTAATCAAAAATAGTTTAAATTAACTTAGTTTAGTTAACCAAATTATTGATAAAATAAAAGATTAGTTCTCGCTCTTAGTGATCGACACCCTACTTACCACGAAACTCCATATGACCGGGTACACTGCCCATTAACGTGTTGTTTTAGGTTAAGTCGGCAAAATATAAATTTAAAACTTGAACTATCATAAACTACAACCTCACAACGACACAATCAAGTTTTTGATGCCGTTGTCGGGGAGTGAAATTTTAATCTTGAATTTTATTTTATATTTTGGTTTTCAACATTAGATTAACTTAACCCCTAGGATTAGTGTAATTTAGATTAATTAGTGTAATTTAGATTAGTGTAAAATTTTGTAAAATTATGTATATTTGTGTATTTGCTTATATAATTGTTTGCTTGTTTTATTTGTATGATTGTTTTGTTTGTTTTAAATTGTTTTCTATACATTGTTCTGGTCGATAACCCGATACGACGTATCACTTCCATTGAATATGGCGTATCTGACTTTCTTATCCAATACAATGTATCCATTCGGTAGACTGATATGGCGTATTCAGATCAATTAAATACAGCATATCGTTTGTCTGATACAGTAGCAAGGGAGTTTTTTTGCTCAAACTTAAAGCTTAAAATTTTATACACGCCTTTTTCCAACTGGTTCTATTGATAATTTTCTAGTTATTTTCAGTAACAATGACAAAGGTAATCAACGAAGAGATTGAGAAACTTAAATATCTAAAGATCATTGATGATTCATTCACTTGCAATACATCACTTGAAATTTTTCACAAAGAATTCAACCGGATGAGCATAATGGATGGCGATTTGTTTACCT
>BQNB010088777.1:1771-13724 GCA_026074375.1 Tanacetum coccineum | reverse complement strand
AATCGTATCTTGCCCACTTGCCATCTTTGGCAACTTTGTTACAAAATCCATAGTTATATTCTCCCACTTCCATTGCGGAATCTTTGGTTGTATGCATTTACTGACATACGTTGCAATTTATGCTTTCATGTTGGGCCACCAGTATAGCTTCTTCAAGTCTTGGTACATCTTGTCCGATCCAGGATGAATCGAATACTTTGACTTATACGACTCGTGCATAATTAAAGTTCTTAAGTCACCAAAACCGGGTATCCAACTTCTATTCTTTAAGCACAATGTTCCATCAGCACGGGGCTCCAACTTCTTAATCATACCACACAGATCTTCAGTTCCATAATTTTCTTCCTTTCTTGCCTCAACCTGAGCGTTCAAAATTTGCACGGGAAGGTTCAGACCAATCGTCATAACCAAAGCTCGAACTCATAGTGGCTTAATCCGTTCCTTTCCGCTCAAAGCATCCGCCACCACGTTCGCCTTTCCCGGATGATAACGAATTTCACAGTCATAGTCACTCAACAATTCCAAACATCTACGTTGTCTCATGTTTAGCTCTTTCTGATCTAGAATATGTTGCAATCTCTTATGATGAGTGAACACAACGCACTTTGTGTCGTACAAATAATGTCTCCACATTTTAAGAGCAAACACCACCGCTTTAAGTTCTTCTCGTGCATCTTAAGTTGGCGTGATGCGTAGGCTATGACTTTCACCTTTTGTATCAGAACCGCACCCAACCCCTTGTGGGAAGCATCACAGTAAACCACGAAGTTTTCACTACCTTCGGGTAAATCCAAGATCGGGGCACTACATAATTTCTGCTTCAACAGTTGGAATGCAGCTTCTGCCTCTTCAGTCCAATTGAACTTCACGTTCTTTCGAGTCAACTTCGTCATAGGTTTGGCAATCTTCAAGAAACCTTTAATAAATCGTTGGTAATAGCCGGCAAGACCTAAAAATTGACGAATCTCTGTCGGAGTCTTGGGCGATGCCCAATCATTGATGTAATCAATCTTAGCTGGGTGTACGTGAATGCCATCACTATCAATCACATGACTGAGAAATTATACCTTTTACAACCAAAAATTATACTTCAAAAACTTGGCGTACAATTCTCCTTCTTAAGCAACTCCAAAATTTACTTAAGATATTCTGCATGCTCTTCCTTGCTCTTAGAGTAGATCAAGACGTCATCAATAAAAACGATCACAAATTTATCTAAGTATGGTTTGCACACCCAATTCATCAAGTCCATGAATACTGTCGGTGTGTTTGTCAATCCAAAAGGCATTACTTGGAACTTGTAGTGGCCATAACGAGTCCTAAACGTTATCTTTGGAATGTCCTCGTCACGAACTCTGAGTTGATGATAACCAGGCCTCAAGTCGATCTTCGAGTAAACACTTGATCCTTGCAACTGATCAAATAAGTCGTCGATTCTCGGAAGTGGATATCGATTCTATGATATATTGAATGCGACAAAATCCATAATTACAGTAGGTTAAAAATCATAATTTCTTTTGGGTTCTGGAAGAGTGTGATTGTGCACGTATCCTTCACCTCCCAATGGACAGTGAAGATTACGCCACGTTGCAGATCTGACATGACACGACGTTCCGTGTCCCACTTTTTCTCTATAAATAGTTGGCCTCTCGTATTTTTACTGCATGTTTTACTCCTTCTCCTGAACGTCCCTTCAAGATTCTTGACTTCGTCTCTCAGGTATACATTCCGTCTTTATCTATCTTTTAGTATTATTCGTCGCCTTCAGTATCTTTAAAAAAATGTCTGAGGAGGATCAGCCTGTTGACGTTGCGGCACTACCTAAGTTTGCCAAGACATCTTACGAGTCTTGTATGTCCGCCAAGGATATTAAATCATTGGCGATCCGACATGAAATTCCTTTAGATTTACATCATGTTGCTCGTACCAAAGGGTGGACCATGGATTAGTTATCGAACGACATGATTGGTTTATACGAACAGTATTTTGAGTTTTCAAGGATAAGGGTGCCTTTTTCTACCTTCCTATTGGCCGTTATCAAGCATTTTCACGTACATATTTCCCAGCTTTTGCCGTTAGGGCTGAACTGATTAACCATGTTTGAATTATACTGTCGGAGGCTGGATATTGTTCCTTCCGTGAACCTGTTTCGTGTTTTTTACAAAATCAGTAAACAAGGACATTGGTTTTCTTTTTATAATAGAGTTGGTAGAGGTGCCAGTGGTTAAGTGTTCCGAGATACTTTTTCCGGGCTAAAGGGATGGAAAAAGAAAATTTTCTTTTTAGATAGGAGAGCCATTCCGGATGCTATGGCTTAGAGACACCATGATTCTGATGTTAACGATCATGTCCCGGATGATGGATTTAGTGTGTTGGATGTACAAACATTGACCGAACAGGTCATAGATCTTTGACCCGTTCCCTCTGGACTTCTTTTTCAGGGAGGGATGGCTACTACATGGGATTTCCTTGGTTTCTGTCCTGTTTTCAAAGATACTGAGGGGAATGGTAATACTCTGTAATTTTATCTTTATGTGCAAGATCACTTTGGCATTTCTTAACGCTTTGTTTTCTTTTGCAGTGGTCACAATGTTTGAATACATGCGCTTCCCCTTATTGTGTGGTGCTTCTATCTCCAATGGCGTCGCCCTTACCGCTCAAGATCAGATTGGTCAGCATACCACTCCCCCCCCTTTTGATGGATCAACCTATCCCGGATAAGACTGATCATCAAAAGGAGGTCAAAGAGGAAGACCCCAAAATTGTTGCCATCAGAGAGAGAAAAGCACGGGTCGCGGCCAAAAAGAGAGAAAAGAAAAAGAGGGGAGAAAATGAAGGGGAAGGATCCCGCCCAAAGGTTAAGATTAGGAAAACTACTGCTGCTCATAAACGTGGCTCGGCCACCTCTGAGTACGTTTCATCCCTGGAACCCTACCGACCCTATCAGGGGAAACCCCTCCGGTGCCGCTGCTAAAACTGCTGAGTCACGGGAGGATCGCTCGCTTCATATATCTTCTCATAACTCAGCCAACCACCCTGTTCACAATTATGCTGATGCTCATGGCGACAAGGAGACGGACAACCTTTGGCTTGGGTCTTTCGTCGGTCAATCTGAGAGGGCCTTGACCAATGTCAACACTGAAGTGCTTTAATCTTCTCAGGCTAATCAATCTGGTCATAACAGTCCCACGGTCGAAAGAATGATTTCTTTGAGATCGCCCTTACAAGGTACGCTTAGCCTTTCATTCCTCTTATTGCCTAACTGTTTCTACTTTTCCGCAAGTACCAATGCTGAGGAAGGTGAGTCGTCTCATAGGCGTGCTTTCTATGTACCTAAGTGGTTTATTCACCGGCGATGCCGCGTAGACACTCCTATGTGGTGTTAGGAGCTGATGGTCCATCTGTATAACAACCCAAGAAATTTCATCAACCTATTTTCACAATTATACGGGGAAATTTTTCGCTTTATTACATTACTTGCATTGTCAATATCTCAGTATGTCATGTAACTTACATAACTAAAGTAGACGAGCTCATGCAACCTATCTATGGCAATCCTATCTTCATATATGTCAAGAAAACATCATAACATGTCAAGTCAATATCATCCTATCATCATTACAAAGTATATTATTCCTATAATGTACCATTCGCAATGTTATATCTAAACGGGCTTTAAACGGTTATCATATACCTCTAAACCCTAATTCCATGAATGATTAATATCTAAAGTAAATGAAACTACTAAAGCATATGTACAAGTAATATAACATTTCATTTAAATATAAACTCCTACTTCAAGTACAAAACAAAGCTTTCAAAGCACAATATACAAGTCATTAATGCACGATATCCAAAATAGCCGTTTTACCTCCATTTTCATTCTAATTTCTTCACCACCCCTTTTGTACAAGCTACTACACTCAATATACAATGTGTAAACCCTAATTATTCTATTCATAATCTTTCATACACATTTTACTCTTAAAACCCTAATACATAAGTCAGAAACCCTAAAATCGAGCTAGTTTCTAAACCATGACCCGTTTCTTTGTTTTTATCCATTGTAAACCTAAACCAATACTCAAATAAGTTGTAATAACATTAATTACAACATTTTCAACCACATTCCATCATCATTTCACCATATTAACAACAGTGTACAAGAAATAAATCTAGAAAACCCTAAACGTACCCAAATGGATCATTTGACCCGTTTACTCATTTTCTACCCATTTTAACCCAAACCACCTATCAAATTTTGATTATAATCCTTAATATAAGTCTTAGGATCAGTAACCTATCATTCCTAATCAAATGTACATGAATTACAAGCTTGAAAACCCTAATTGAACCCTAATGTACCCGAAACTCAAAACCTTTGCATTTTGACCCATTTTGAAGTTTTTCTTGCAATCAAGCACCTTGATGACCATGCTACTTCATCCCTAAGCTTCTTACAAGCACCTCACACAAATATCTTCATCATTTATACTATAAAACTTGCACATGGTCTCTTGTTTCTTCCATTTCTACGTGCATCATATGTGTATAACCAACTCATCAATGGCTACGTCTAGTTTCAAACAACACATCATCTAGCTCTCTCATCACCCTCTAGGCCCTGACACACGTCCATATCAGATCATAGCATACCTTGGCCTTTAAGGGTCATTTGACTATAAATAGGACCAAAAACCTTTCATTTATACTCATCCCCACTTCCTCCTCTATAACCCCATCATACAGCAAATCATTTGCTCAATATGAATTCTAAGAGCTCCTAAGAATTCCAAAGAACAAAAGTACATCCAAAATAATCAAGAAAAGAAGCCCGGGAGTTGTTATTCTAGGCGTACAAAGCTAAAAGTCCCCATTTCCACCATTTTTGCTCCTTGAAGCTCAAACCCAGGTTTTGAATGTTCTACTTCTGCTACTACACCCTTATAATGTTCATATGATCCTAAATATACTCTTGTTAAAGTTTCATAACTTAATTCATGCTCATTTTCCATTTTGATCCAAAATCGTACACCCGAAACCCTAATTTTGCGTTTTTCTTAAAACTAAATGTTATAATGATTAAATATTGTTATAATCTATCCTAGCATGCTTAACTAATGTTAAAATAACCACTTTATTGATTAATGAAGGAATTTGAACTTAAAACCCGCGCGTTTACGTTTTGAAACCCTAATTTGACCTGTTTTGCTTCCTAGCCTAACGAATCGTTATTTTAAACTTGCGTTACATTAAAACTTCATATTTTAGTTTATTATAACTTATAAATATCTTTTGAAATGTTAAAATAAGCTTGCATGGCAATTTGGACATGTTTTGTAATTATAATCCATGCAAGGGGTATATATCGTAACTTTCTGAAACTTATAACTAAAGGGGCTGAATATGTCATTTTATCAAAGTTATAACTATAGGGGTCTATTATGTCACTTTTCAAAGTCCAAGGTTTACTTGGTATATCTTTCAAAGTTGAAGGACCAAAGTCGTAAAAATGCAAACCCTAGGGGTCTACTTGCAATTTTCCAAACCCCAGGGTCTAAAATGTAACATTTTGAAAAAGTATAAAAACACATTCAAAACATTACCAGACATAACTTTAATTAACGCTTGACGTGCTTAACATTTCCAGATATTGAATAAAACGCTTAAAACCGATTATATCGTATCACAATACTAGGGAGCTTCATATTAAGGAGTTTCATCTTGGTATTACGTTCTGACTAAGTTGTTGGGTTTACGATTTAAAGTGCCCTAGCTCCTCAAACGTTTACTGAATGACTTCTGAATTATGATGGCCCGAACGGTGATACAATAATTCCAAACTCTTCAATCAAACTCATAACTCTTAAAACTAAAGTTCTAGAGTACAATCTTCCTAAGACTCAACATATTTACTCAGGTTGCGTGACGTGGCTGTTTACTATCATTTTATTATATCAACATTCCCCGGTTAAGATTGTGATAAGGTCGTCAGCTTTCATTTCAGAATAATTACTACATCTACCTATCAGGTGAAGTTCATAACCTCGCCTTTACTTATTTTACATGTTTTATAAACCCGCGAGGGGGATACATGCTTATTACAAACTCTTTTACATACTCGTTTATCTTATAACAATGTGATTACTTTTCAAAGACTTACTTATACATGATATTAACTCATGAATACATGTGTTCTTTACAAGTTATATGTAAATCTGTTTTCAATTATCACTAATGTTAAAGTTACTTCTATTGCCAAAAGGTCCTATTATCATGGACCATAATCATTTTGGTTAGTTACTATGTGAACGCAAAATTGTGGATAGACTATCGGGATTGACGAATCCTGTTTGTGTTAGCCGGATAGGTAACCAAACGCACTATATTTGAATTTCATAGGTATATGGCAATTACCTACACCGGGGGCCATTATCTTTATATATATATATATATATTATTATATATCATCTAGGTAATATTTATTTTATATATATTTTATAATATAATATATTATATATACTAGTCAGAGTTTGTGTGCTATGAGCTTAGGACCAGACAAGACCAAATCAGACCAAATTAGGAATAACGGGATAATACATGTTTCTATGAGTAATTGTATTATTCGTTGCAATTATTTCTAATAAGGCTGTATAATAACAATATTTTTTACATAATAATTGTGTTTTAAACAATAATTACACTATGACTGTATTTAAACTTTGTTTAATCAACCTATGAATTTCACTCAACCTTTGTGTTGACTTTTTAGCATGTTTATCTCAGGTAATTAAGCAAGTTGCGGCACGGAGTGGCATGGACTCAAAGATGGTTGAACTGTTATCATTCAAACTTGATGTTTTAGATTTTGGGACCTGCATTTTGTAAAAACTCTGATTATAATGAATGATAACTAAATTTTTCCAACAACGTCTCTTTTAAAGTTGTTTTCTATTAATTTGGATTGTTGTATCCTTGAAATATTACCCCATTTATCTACCGCTGCTATAATTGTAAAAACAGGGGTGATATTACAGATTGGATAAGGCCATAGTTATTTACAGAACAAGGTCATAACCATTAACTATACCACATTTCGTTTTTCGCATCAAAGTCCTCCGTGCCACTACATTCCGGAACAAGTATGTAAATATACATATCTATTATACTATTACATAAATAACTTATGTTATTTACAAACTAGGTTGTTATCAGAACGATGTCTTCTCCCAACCGCTCTACTTCCGATATTGAGGATGCTTTTTCCTCTATAAATATTCTTAACTATACTTCGGTCTCATCAGATTCTTTCCCAGCTTCATCAGGAAGCAGTTCTTTTAACTCTTCGGAAAACTCTACAGATAATATGATCCCACCAGTATTCTCATCTTTCTACAATAATCCTTGTTTGAAGGACGTACAAGCATTTTATGCTAAGGAATCACCTATTTTATCACCAGATCCTATTGCTTCACCAGCTATTTTGACTCCATCTCCGATATTACCACCATCATTACTATTTGATCCTCGATATTTCTTTGTTCCTGAAGAACTACTACCACCTAAGAAGCAAATCCATTCTCCATCTTCTTCCTCAACTACGTTATTTAATTCATCTCGGAATCAAACTTGTAATTTGGTATCACCGTCTTCCTTAGTTTATACTTCTATCCCTCCTTAAGTATTTGAAATAGGAAAATGTTCAGATAAGATGTATCTGACAAATTCTATGAGAAACAGTCGAAGATATCTTGAATTATTAGATGAACTCTATCTTCACCGCATTGAGAGAATGGAAGAAGGACGTATAAATGGTAAACGAACTAAAGGCTTGAAACCTCAAGGTTTCCAATTCAGATTGTCAAACTTAAAAGAAGCGGTTAGGGCTAAGGATAGATTGCCTTTGTCACTAAGGAATTTCCAATCTTGAACGAATCATTGAGAAAATTCCAAACTCGTCATCCTAAACCAAGATCAGGAAGATCTTTAGGATGTATCTACCATCTCATAAATCATAATACTCTTAACTAGTTTTAGCTTTATCCTAAAGCCGCGGATGTGTGGTATAAATAAAAATGCTTGTCAAATCTTGACTATGTATAGTAAAAAGGCAAGTTATTTATAAAGGCAATCCCGTTTCATACCTTATTTTCCAACTTATCTCTCTTTCATCATCATTTCCACCATTTGCGTCATTATTTCCGTCTTTATCATAACCTCTAAGTGCTTAAAAATTCAAAAATAAGCATTTTCCTTTAAGCATTTTAAGTTCACATTCTCTTTTATTTTTTTCAAAACATATGTTATCATTCTTACTACGTATCGTCTTTCTGTGATAGAATGGCCTCCCAAAAGGACTGTTAAACATTTGAAACACCAGTCATAACTTTGGATGCCATTTGGCACCCAAATGATTAATGAGGATTCTCCTCAGCTGTGGAGCACAGCTGCTGCCATGGCAAACTTCCGACTATTCTAATAGGAACACTGAACCAGAGAATTTCCTTGTGTAGCAAAAAGAGGAAATACAAGGAATTCATAAGACTGTTCACCTTTCTACTTCAATGGCACAAAAGGAGCTGTTGCCCTCCTTCGCTGGTCTTGAACGTACTGAGTCAGTGTTCTGTAGCAAGGGTGCCGAGGAGAGACAAATAAAATTTGCTAATGGTACTTTAATGAATGATGCCTTGTCTTGGTGGAATGCACATGCCCAGCTTATGGGAATGAGCAAGCCAAATAATCACCTGGACTGAGTTATAGAAAGGTTCTGATAAACAAGTATTGTCCTCGACTGAGTTCAAGTTAATGGAGATGACCCACGAAATTAACTCACAACAAAAAAAAATTTTATGGTCTAACTGTAATGAAGTGATCTCAAGACTTATATTATAAGATTCCAAGATTTAACATTTATGTCAAACATGGTGGAATTCTGAGAAACTTATTAGAAGCTGTCACTCGGTGGGGGGGGGTGGTCTACCGCCAAAGCATGAAGGCCCACATTACACAGTACCAACAACTCAACCTACAAAACGTTACTGCATCAGAAGCCTCAAACTTTTGAAGGAAGCATCAACATATCCCAGGAGGTTAATGGATCAGATAATAAAGCAGTTGTTTGAACATGAAACATATGATCGCAAACGAAAACTTAGAGGAATAAAGGTAACTTCGTCAAAACAGACTATTAGAATAAACTTCAACGTAATAACTGTAACAAAAACCACCCGACTAGAGAATACGAGACAGAAAGCTTCAAGATTTATACTGCCCCAACGGATATATGGAATCGTCACCTTTGTGTTGAAAGATGCACCTACATACAGTGGTCCTTGTACTGTCAAGTGTCGAACTTGCAACAAGATAGGACATCTGAACAAAGAACTACAGAAACAAAAGACCAACCACTAGAAACAATCTTCAAACCATATCCGTAACTTGTAATGCCTGTGGAAAGAAAGGACATTATGCGAGTTCAGTATGTCAAAGCAACAACAGGGGACCACAGGAAAACATACTTAGGGCGAATGGGGGGGGGGGGCTATTTTGTTCACTTTAGGATTTTACCCTAAAGAACTCTCGAGGATATTCAACTCTCATCAAAATCTTCTTCATCTAAAAACCCAAGTCATCAAGCAACAATCTCTCGTCGTCTGTTTACCTTTTATCCTTTATATAAGATACTTAGCATAAGTATTCATTTTTTCATATTAAAGTTCGTATGTAAAGTTATCATTGAAATAAATAAAGTGATTGTTTCCATTACATTGTTATTGTTGATATCTAAACTCGACATCATTTGGTCAATTTCCATTAATTATATTTTTTGTTCAACTCTAAATACTTTCCTCATTACCTTTGCAACATAAATTTTAATCCTTGTATTATCATATGGGCAATCAATATTCAAATATTAATTTGTTTCTAAACATTCATGATCATATCTTTTTTCACATTACCATATCCTGTTTTTTATTGCTTAGGTAAGAGATTTGATATCATCTTATTGAATGTACTTAGTTTACTTCTTCATTTTGAATAAGAAATATAAACATACGAAACTATGAATTTAATAAATTCTCCGTTACAAGGAGTTGAACGCTTCTTTTTTGTAAGTGATAATTATATATAATAGGCTTAAGTATATAAACAGTCGTACAAACAAATTTCTTCAATCCATTTGTACAAACAATTCCTTAATCATTATCATTATTACCTTCATATCTGTTCACTGTCCCAAATTTGTATCTCACCGTGATTAGAACTCTCTTACAAATTCATAATCATTCTTTCGACTTACATCATTCCATTATCTCCGTATCTAAAATTTTCTGTTATTTTATGTGCAACCTTAATAACAAGGAATACACAGAATCTATACAATGTCAAATGATTTCAATTACAAACGAGTATGAAAATTTTGACATAAGACTTGTGATAACATTCTTATTTAATGTTGACTTTTAAAAGGATAATGAAATAACGATTTCCCTTACGGTTGAGTAGGCAACGTATTCCTTCTCACCCAGATTCTACCAGAATCTAGTTGAAATTCTATTGACTTGTCACCATGAGGTATGATCTTGAAAAATAAGTATGACGTGGGAAAGGAGGTAATATAATTATGGTTTGTACAACATAATTATAATTGCACACACACTGTGGACTTATGACCTTGATTAACATAACAAAAAAAAATCCAAATTCATGCCCAGTACCTACATCTATTCACTATAACTTTCAATTAAATCTTGGGTCGAGATTTCTGTAAGGGGTGGAGACTATAACAACCCAAGAAATTTCATCAACCTATTTTCACAATTATACGGGGAAATTTTTCGCTTTATTACATTACTTGCATTGTCAATATCTCAGTATGTCATGTAACTTACATAACTAAAGTAGACGAGCTCACGCAACCTATCTATGGCAATCCTATCTTCATATATGTCAAGCAAACGTCATAACATGTCAAGTTAATATCATCCTATCATCATTACAAAGTACATTATTCCTATAATGTACCATTCGCAACGTTATATCTAAACGGGCTTTAAACGGTTATCATATACCTCTAAACCCTAATTCCATGAATGATTAATATCTAAAGTAAATGCACAAGCCACTAAAGCATATGTACAAGCAATATAAAAGCTTATTTTAATTATAAAATCTCTTCAAGTTAAAGTTCAAGTCTCTTAAAGCTCAATGTACAAGTCATTAAGCATGACATCTAAAATAGCCATTTTACCTTCGTTTTCATTCTAATTTCTTCACCATCACTTATGTACAAGCTACTACACTCAATATACAATGTGTAAACCCTAATTATTCTATTCATAAACTTTCATACACATTTTTACTCTTAAAACCCTAATTCAAAACACTAAACCCTAAAACCGAGCTAGTTTCTAAACCATGACACGTTTTTCATTTTTATCATTATAAACCCAAACACCTCTACTCTCAATTAAGTTTTAATAACTTAATTTAGTACTTTTATCAATCATATTCATCATCCATTTTCATCATTCTACCTTCATCACACAAGAATAAATCTGAAAAACCCTATTTGTACCCTATTGTGATTTTGACCGTTTTACTCATTTTTAGACATTCATTCTCAAGTAAGCAACCAAGAGTCATTGCAAACCCATAAAATGAGTTTACAAACCTTTATCCATCATTATTCATCCTTGCTTCAACAATGTACGAGAATTACAAAGCTAGAAAACCCTAAAAGCCTTTTATGAACCCTAATTCCAAGCCATGGCTTATTCTACCAATTTCGACCTATTTTAACTTAAAACAATGATAAACTTCATTGATAATCCTTTATATAAGCCCTAGGATCTATATTCCATCATTCCTAATCAAAATCATACGAATTATAAACCAAGAAAGTCAAGAAAACCCTAAACAAGCCCTAGTTGAACCTGTGACCCCATTTCTT
>BQNB010088776.1:0-27574 GCA_026074375.1 Tanacetum coccineum | reverse complement strand
TATTTCAACGATTAAATACAAAAAGTAAGTAAAGTGTGATCTTCCTTGGAATCCAGGTGGAATTTTTTGAAGGTTGGAAGCCTTTGTCGCCTCTCCAATTGGTTGTGGAGGAAGTGACGTCGAAATAGCTTAAATGAGGCCTCTATTTATAGGTATCGAACCTGTTACGGCGTAACTGATAAGTGTGTTACGCCGTAACCATCATACACGGCATTCCATATTTAAGCAGTTGTTACGGCGTAACCAGATATTGTGTTACGTCGTAACCTTCAAATAACTTCTATATGTACGTGATTTTCATTCCATATTTGTGGATCTTCATATTTACGGCGTAACCATAAGTGGTGTTACGCCATAACCCTATCTTAGGTAAGATTTCCTTCCAAATATTTGTTTACGACGTAACTAGATATGGTGTTACGCCGTAATCTTGTCCTTGATCTTCGCACTTGCTTAATTTATGTTACGGTGTAACCATTTTTGGTGTTACGCTGTAACATTCTTCAAAAAATTACACTTTGAGTCCTTTTTCCCTTATTTCTTATCACTTTCCTGCATTTCACCTGAAAACTACAAAATGATAGAAAATATCTCGTTTTCGAGTGTTAGTGAAACATTTGCAGGTAATATAGGGGGTATTTTGCTACCAAAAAGTATTAAATATTTGATGTTATCTCTACTGAATGGATACGCTATATTGGATAAGAAAGTCAGATAAGCCGTATCAGGTTATCGACCAGAACAGTGTATAAAAAACAATTAAAACAAACAAAACAAACATACAAACAAAACAAGCAAACAATTAAAAACAAATATACAAAATTTTACACTAATCTAAATTACATTAATTAATCTAAATTACACTAATCCTAGGGGTTAAGTTAATCTAATAATAAAAACCAAAATATTAAATAAAAGTCAAGATTAAAATTTCACCCCCCGGCAACGACGCCAAAAACTTGATGTGAATCAAACAAGTCATTTAATGAGCTTTCGAAAAGTTTTGCAATGCTTGAGGAATATTGCATTTCTCTTTAACTTTCTTTGCAAAATAATAAAGAAGAAATGATTTGTAATGAACCTTGGAAAGTAATTGATGCTTCTTTGATAAGAGAGATAAATAAGAAAAATCAATTGTAGTTAACGAGTTACAACAACTGTTAGCTACATTGAAAGAAAAAAGTCAAACGACTTCGTGTGAAACATTAGATGTTGATTCTAGGATTCATAAACTTGATGATGAGAACGTGTCACTAGCTTCTTCAATATCTTTCTTAGAAAAGGAAAGATATCATCTTAAGTTAGTTTATAAAAATCCGTATGATTCATCAAGCAAACACGGGCTCAACACAAAGTGAAAATTGACTCTTTGCAACTAAACTTTAATAATCAAATTTCTGAAAATGAGAAGTGAAGAGCAAAATTTCAATCAATGGTTTCCAAACTAAACCAGAATCATCATGGTACAAGTGTGAATACTAAGTTTGATAAACTATCAGCTTTGAGAAATAAACTATATTCTATAACTCCGCTTCCAAAATATCAGTTTATTTCTAAAGTTGTTGAGATAAATTATTTGTCAAAAATAATCACTTCACACTTGCATACCAACACGATAATTAAGAAATGCACAAAAGTTCTTGCCCCAGGTCTGCTTAAGATTGAGGTCTAGACCCAATCAAATTCTTACTTTTTAGAAAGAATAGGTTGAGCATTCGAGATTACTTGAAAGTCACTAAAGAGCATGTAAAAACACTTCAGGAATTGTTAGAACAGACTAGAGCTTTGAAACCTTTAGATGAGAATTTAGATTATGCTTGTAAGGTTGTTCAGCGAATTCAAGAACTGTTAGTGTATGTTAGTGCCTCGTGCCCTTTTATAGTAAGCGAGAATGAAAAGTGGGCTCCCGCTACAAGTCATAAAAAGAATAATAAGCTTTACGTAGACACATTAGGTCTTAGCAAACCAAGTATTACTAACACACAACAATATGTAGCAAAACAAAACATTCAAAAGATTGATAAAAGTGTGTTTCCTTCTACAGGAAGAGTGAGCTATACTAATTCTAGCAGATCACAACCTAGGATCAATACAAAGAATGATAGAATCCAACGACCATCAAGTAAGAGCGAGAAGAATACCGTAGAATCCCAACATAGGAAGTTTAAGTCTAGTTCTAATGAAAACAATCATGTTTAGGATTGTAATGTGAATGTTAAGAATGTTGATTTGTCATCGAATTTTGCAAATGTTTGCTTATCTTGTAATGAATGTTTGTTTTCTACCAATCATGATATTTGTGTTGTTAAATATCTGAAAGATGTGAATAAACGTAAATAGGCCAAATCTATGAAACAAAAAGAAAAGATACAATGGAAATCAACTGGCAGAGTCTTTACTACTGTAGGAAATAGATGGGTACCAACAGGAAGAATGTTTAGTGTATATAAAAACACTTACCCTATTCCCAAAAACACTCCTGCCCCTTGTGTGCCTCTAGTAACTAGACTTTAAACAATAAGAGTTTTAGCTGTAGCTCCTAACACAGAAACATGAATGAGATTTTCCATAGCCAATAATTCCTTAATGAGAGCTTACCAAAATGGCTACGTTAATCCATTTCTTAAGCCAAACCTTGCTTTTACAAGAAATTACGAATCTTTAGAACGCTCGTCCTAGAAATTCATATTTCTAGGAGTAACTTAGGAATGCTGACAGTTTGGAACACAATTCACAGTTGAGGTTCCAGAGTTTTGTATATATTTCCCTTTTTATTTGTTTCTTTTTGTACAGATTGTCGAGATTGTTCTTTGGTACTTGGATTCTGGGTGTTCCAAACACATGACTGGTTAACGCGACAAGCTCCTTAATTTCGTCTATAAGTTCATCGGTACGGTTAGATTCAGTAATGATCATTTTGCAGCTATCATGGGTTACGATGATTTACAGTTTGGGAATGTGTTGATTACAGGGGTTTACTACGTTGAAGGTCTTGGTCATAATCTATTTTCAACCAGGCAATTCTGTGATTCAGATCTTGAAGTAGAATTCAGAAAACACACGTACTTTATTTGTAATTTAGACGGTGTTGATCTACTCTCAGGATCTTGTGGTACTAATAATTATACAATCTCACGAATGATATGATGAAGTCCTCTCCCATCTTTTTAACTACCAAAAGCTTCAAAATGAAATCACTGGTATCTATGTCAACTGGTTTGTCTCATTTGAACTTTGGTACCATTAATCAGCTTGCAAAACAAGATCTTGTTAGAGGTTTTCCTGAATTGAAGTATGCTAAAGATCATTTATGTTTCGCATGTCAAATGGGAAAAAGAAAGAAAGAATCTCGCAAACCCAAAACAATACCAAGTTCAAATGAGAAGCTTCACATGTTACACATGGATTTGTGTGGTCCAATGTGGGTGGAAAGCATAAACGGGACAAAGTATATCTTAGTAATCTTTGATGATTATTCTTGGTTTACGTGGGTAATTTTTTAAGGACAAAATACAAGACTCCTGAAGTCATCATCAAAATTTTAAAATAAGCACAGGTGAGTCTTCAAGCAACAATTCGATATGGAAGATGTTGGTATCACTCATCAAATGTCAGTAGCACGTACTCTACAACAAAATGGTGTCGTTGAAAGGCGTAATCATACGTTGGTAGAGGCTGCAAGGACTATGCTTATATTCTCTAAATCTCCGTTTATGGCTGAAGACTGTTTGCTAACCAACATGCGTGTTTAACTCAAAATAGATCCCTCATCCATACCTGATACAATAAGACTCCATATGAATTACTCCAAGATTGGAAACCAGATCTCAAGTTTCTTCATGTTTTTGGTGCTCTATGTTATCCAACAAACAATAGCAAGGATCTTGGAAAACTAAAACCTAAAGCAGATATTGGAATCTTCATTGGCTACTCACCATCCAAAAAGGCTTACCGAATCTACAACAAGAGAACTCGAATGATAATGGAAACCATTCATGTCCAGTTTGATGAATTAACCTAGATGGATTTTGAACAATTTAGTTCAAGACCCGAGCTTCAACCTTTGACTCATAGACACATTAGTTCAGGACTCGTACAAAAACCAGGTTGTTTCAACATCAGCTTCATCTAAACCACCCTTAAAGCATGTATTTAGATTTTTGTGCTGTTTCCAGACCACTGTTCGATGAGTACTCTACTTAGCTTACAAACCTCCATTAAGTGTTGTATCTACAACAATTTTCGCTGCAACTCTACCTACACCAGATACAGACGAGGCGTCTTCCTCTACTTCTATTGATCAAAGATGCTTGTAGATGTATCAAATCACTTAACAAATAAGCATAAGAAAGTTTAGAGAGAGAAAGAAAGTGTTGGCAACACTTTAAGAGATGAGAAAAAGACGAAATGTGATTGAAAAAAATGAAACAACCAACCTCTCTAGGGGTGGAGAGGGGTATTTTGTACCTAGCCTTAGGCCGGTCCACCATAAGGATGTCATATTGATGAACACGGTTTAGCTTGTAAGTTTTCCAAATAGATGATAAGCCTACGAGCTATCAATGATGATAATGGTAGTGACCCCCCCCAGATCAATTTTTTTTTTTTAAGAGTGTCTTTATTATTATTTATGTTTGAATGTCTATATACAGCACAATCACCAAATCTCCGGTCTTGGTCTAAACGGTAGAGGGGGCTAATATCTAATCTAAGGACAATACTCTCCGGGGCTCGCGGAGCGGCCGAGGAATGGGCTCGGGGGGGTCGTGACGGGGGGTGGGGGTGGCGTCACATCTCCAGGCGTGGCGGGGGGTTTGGCGGGTGGGGGGGGGGTGGCTGGGGGCTTTGGGCGTGCGAGTTTTGCTAGTCCCCTACTAAGATCGTGTTAGGGGGGAGTATTTGTTTGTGGTTGCCTCTTTTTATTTTGGTCATATGTTACACCAGAGCAAAAGATTATCGACATTCAAGATTACAAAAAGATACTTAAAGCAATATCATATCTACCGCTTAAAGAATAATTCTGTCATAACTATTGCGAGCTATTGTGACTCTCCATTAGGGGGCGTCCAGTGTGATGAGAGGCTTTCTCATATTCTTGTAATCATACTCACAGATGTACTAAATACTTATAGACTTTTAGCTCTACACTTGTATTCTATCATTCTCTACATAAGTATTTGTCATGTTGATCACCTAGACAATAACATTCAATCATCCTAAGCTAAAACTAATCACACATGATATACCGAGCACGAATATGTAGATCTCTTGCTAGCATTACGTATATCTTAGGTTATAACTTTCCGCGACGGCTAACGCATGACCTCAAAAGACCACGTTCTCTTCTCTCTTGAGTGTTCGATCGAAAGCTTGAATACGGTCATCAGTCAGCTAACTATTGTACTAGTGAGAGAGTACAGAGGCGCGCCGCATATTGTGGGGGGGGGGGGGGGGGGGGGGGGGGGGTGGGGGGGGGGGGGGGGGGGGGGGGGGGGGGGTGTGTGTGAGTGTGGTAGGGGGGGGGGGGGGGGGTTGAGGGGTAGTGGGTGATGGGGGTTAGGGTGTTGTTTTTTGACTTTACCTAAAACAACACTTAACGGGCATTTTTTTTTTTTTGTAGTTTTTTTATTTTGGTTGTTTTTTTTGTGTACCTGATCAAAAGAAAATGAGTTTTTGTGGTAAAGATGTTGTTGTACGATCACTAAAGAGTGAGAACTAATCTTTTATTATTAATATTTTGGTTAACTGAACTAAGTTAATTTAAATTAAGCTAATTCTATTCTATGTTAAACCTATGTTACACCCTAAATTCTAAGACAATAAGAGGGTTTTTCATGGCCATGAGAGCTATGTCACAAGTTGGTGGAAACTTAGATCACTAGGGTGTAAAGACTACAATAAACACACGTCAAGCAGACAACAAAAGATAGAAGAGCGGGTCTATGGCCAACATATAAGAAAATATATTAACCATTGATAATCAATAAAACTGGTTTGTTATTTAGTGGTCAATTGAATGCTTATCTCGAGGTGGCATATCATTCTTAAGACTCAGGCGGTACATCTTCCTAAGACCTAGACACGTAGAATTCTGTCACAATTTAAACGCATCCGCATAAAGCATCCTATTTGTTGATTATAATCTATCTTAGGGGTTAAAGCAATAGTGATCTTGTTCAAACCCTAGCTCATAGAGACTTTACACGCAGCTAACTGCTTAATAGGCAATTTATTATACTAGTAGTCCAGCTGGCTCAAGTCAGTTTACCAGCTCGTTGAGATCCGCAAGGGTACGATCCTGGCCGTGTCTCTAACTAAGCTCATTAATCTAAAGGCAAAGATAGGTCATTATTTGTAATCCTATTGGTCTAGATATATAAATCACTATATGGAGAGCCATCCCGGCATCTAGCTAACTTGGTCGGTATCACTAGATTCCATTGTGAATGAAAGTCGCATACAAAAAGTACGTATCAGAGTATAAATTGATAAATCATATACAAAGTCATAATCAACGATAAATTAAGCATTCAATATAAACAAACCAAACATTCAAATCTTCATAAGACATACACTATGGCGGAAGATAGCCCTAGGGTATTAGCCCTTAAACGTCATAATCAATACAAGAGTTAAATAAAATTTTAAGCGCAATTGGTAAACTAACGCTGGTTAATACGAAATGATACCAAAAATCAAACGATTACTAGAGTATAAGAGATTACAAGGTGTTTCCTATGGAATTAATAGCTTTGCTTGACCTCTTCTGCTCTTCTTGTCTTCTGAAAATTGACTTTTGTGGTTAAGGTATTGAAAATATGACCAAGCACACTGAAAAACCGTTTTTAGCTTTTCTATTTATACTGTCTGGAATTTGATCTATACGACGTATCAAGAGAGATGGATACGACGTATCGGGGGTTTCTTGGAGTGGGGACCACGTTCGATATCTTCTAGAATATTTTATTACTTTATATTGAATACGACGTATAGATGTCTCCTAGATACGGCGTATTGGACTTTATATCTTCATGGTTTCTTGTGAAGTGCTGGCACAAATACGCCGTATCTTCCTTGATGGATACAGGGCTATAGGATGTTAGAACAATAATCTTCAAATGCTCGTTTATAGCAGTCAGAATGCGTGGCCTTTCCGGCTAATACGCTTTCACAAAGTACTCCATAATTACTACAATTCTCAAATACAAACGATTATGTAATAATTCTTGCAGTAATTATACAAAATGAGCTATTACGATGGGGATAAAAATGAAGCTTATAAAAAGTAACATTATTAGTGTCATCAAATAATCCTCCCCCCCCCCCCGCCACTTGAATCCTGTGTCCTCAAGATATTCCTTTAGAAATTTATAGAAAACAGTATCCCTAAAGAGATTTTTCCGTTATAGTCTTTTATTTGAGTCAATTACAAGTAAAAAGCAACCAACACCTTCATGAAATAGGAAGATGAAAACACTCAAATCACTCAACTAATCTACGTGATAACATGTAACTAATTCACTAAATTGCTCGGCTGTGACCAATATTCTATCATAAGCTTGGCAATGATACACATCTTCACGACTAGAGCTAAGCAGTAACAAGTTTATAGAGGTAAATTGGGTTTTACTTTAAAGGCTTAAAAGGGGTTGATCACTTTATCTAGTCTCTACCGATAACATAAAATTCGCAGAAAAGGTGACAAAGACCATACGTATAATATGCACCAAAAACGATGGATTAGACACGATATGACTGCAGTCAAACCTATAACTCGAATAAGTTAAAGATAGCGAACTAGCTAGAGTGATATCGAGAGGTATTGGACTTTCTAACTTTTCACTCAAAAGTAATAAACCAACAAGGTGTCTGAATCACACATACATCGCCGTAACAACGAAATAGACATGCATGATTCGATAACATCCTCATTCGAGTAAAACCTAAGGTTAATCATTAGGAAAGTGAAATAAATTGTTAAATAAAAACTTATGAAACAAATAGATTAATTCCAAACAGAATAGGTACAAGTTGCTAGATACTTTTTCCCAACCGTTACCATGATAAAGACACAACTATATACACAAAGGTCTTGATCATAGATCAAAAACAACAACCTATGTTAGAGTTCCCATAACGGTCAACTCCCAATCATCTCATACTTTACATAATTTTACAATGACACGTGGCGATATCTACCACTTTATACAAAACTTTACATCGTTGATTTATAACCATCCATCAACGTAATGAATTGGACCCTGTCAAATAATTGTCATCGATTTAAAGCTTAACGAATCGACCTATCCTTTATCTTCGCTCCATATTTTTTGTTGCAAATTTTCTAATTTTTTTGCGATTTTATTTAACATACTATAAACTAGAACGAATCATCGCGTAGTGTAAATTTAGCATCTTCGTGAAATGCATAATAACTCCGTATAAATTCTTCCTATGATCTTCATTTCTTCGGACGTACCAATAAATGAGAGTGATGGTAAGTAAAGATGTAAATGAGTTATGACTCCTGATTTTACATTCTCCCCCCACCCCAATTGGGGCAATTGTAAATTTCGCGCATTATACCAGAGAAAGAAAATGATACAAGACATAATGAAATACAATACTTTACACTTTAAGCACCTATATGCAACTTGATAAATGTGATCTTAATCTAACAAGATAGGCTAAGGTATAAAGGTGAAAAAATGAAAAAAATGAACGTATGGTTGTATCCTAAATGATTGGCTCTACAGCTTTTTCTAGGGGTAACTTACTCTAAATGGATAGTAAACAAATGATTTATATGGGGTTAACCTAACAGTATAAGGTTATTAAATAAAACGTACAAACATTTAAAGGCTTTTTAGGTGTGAATTCCTGAAATTTAACCAATTTAAAACAAGTAATTCCATCTAGAATCTATAGTATCTCATTATTGTATAGGTCTCAAATCAGATATGGCCTAAGGAACCAGGCATAAGTTCTAAAGTGCTACAAACATTACGCGTTCACACATATATTTTTTGAGTGGGATATTGGGTAAAGCATTTGGAAGTTATAATTGCTAGAAGTCGCTCAAATGATCTAATAAGAGTTTATATGTGCATGTTATAGTAACTCAGTAAATTCAGCAAAGCTTGACTTGATTTTTTTTAAATTTGAGCATCAATTTAAGCATTTTAAATGTAAAAAATAGGACAAGATAAACGTACTAATTCCGCAGTCCCCCCACTTAAATTATACTACATCCTCATTTGTATTGAGAAAAAACATAAAACATAGGGAAATTAAAAAGATTATAACGAGAAACTCGCCTTAATTTTTGGCTCGGTTAGATTCTTCCAAGTTGAGTTTAACAGGCAAGAATGTATGTTGTAAAATGTGTCTAGATACGCAGGCATGCCTACAACACACTATATGGATTCTTAAAGATGATCGATACTTGCATCCAACTTTGTCGAGTTTCATTTTCCAGGCGAGGTCCTGTGGCTAAATATAGGAAAAACACATGTAAAAATCTTGTATCATCGGGTATCCCTTACGTTAATAAAATAATAAAAATAAACTATACAGGCAGTCAATACGCCGTATCCAAAAACCAGGATACGCCATATAGAAAGACTTGTAAAAAGTATCAATACGAGTTAGTCTACTAAAGTATGCCGCAAATCATGTACATTGAATACGCCGTCTAGACAGATCATGTACGATAAAGTTTTAAAAAGAATGCAGAAAAATAAATGGGACTGATAAACGTCCAGAACATCACATACACGCCGTATGGTAATGAGAGCGGTATACACCGTATTGATGTCCTCGAAGAGGCAGACTGCGATAAAGATAAATAAAATATAACTTGTTCTAGGTTGTCTTCTCGGGAAGCACTTTTCTTTCAGCTATTACTTTAAGTTAACTATTTCTGCCATCTTTCTTCGCACTCGGCTCTGTTCACCATCCACGCCTTCGTCCAAGCTACGAAACAGATTCTTGGTAAGGGCGCATAAGGGGGGTAGTAAAATAAAAAAAAAAAAAAAAAACAAAAAAGGGATAAAAATTATATATATTATATAAATAAATATAAATAAAAACATTTGTATAATTTTTTTTTTTTTTATTTGGGGGGGGGTTTTTTTTTTGTTTTATAATGGTTTTTTTTTTTTTTTTTGTTTTATTTTTTTTTTTTTTTTTTTTGTTTTATGGTAGAAATGATTATTAATTGGTGTTTTTGTAAAATCATAGTATTTACATTCCTTTATAGGCATATACATCTTCATCTTGTCCAAATGAATACTGATCATCTCAAATCTTTCGTTGTAAACACCCCCAATATTTACAACGCATGTCGGAATATCAACTTGGGGTGTTGCTACTTCATAATAACATGCACACGTAGTCACATAAACGACTTCAAAAGATGATGTTTATAAAGGCAAAATCACTCAATTTATTTAAAAAGAAGATCAGAGTTACTAAGGTCTCAACTAGTTTAGGAAAGAATATATTTCGTAGATGACCATAACACTTGTACTCGTTTTCTAAAAGATCACATTATGCGAATGATACAAAATTTCAGCCGAGTTTCAATCTTTGATATCAATGCGTTCGCAGTCTCCATCTCAGTCGTCACATGCACCTAAACCTGAGATAGCATTCGATTAAAAATGTCATACATAATATGGTTGAGTGAATTCATAGGAGTTTCAGTACAATTAGAACAATATAGTTGGTTCGCGACATAAACATTATATTAACTTAAAGAATCTGCAGTTTGGTTCGCACCAAAAACACAGTATGACATGCTAGCTAGGAACATAGGCCACACCACATTTCAACGTTTCAAGAGCTCCATGGTGTACCGAACCTTAACACAAATTATTATCCATTGATAGATAGAATAAGTGACGGCAGTAGTATGCCACTACCCGCCTTTCATCACTATCAAAATACGAAGGTGCTCACCTTTGAATTCATACCCCGGACAGGGTTGTCAAACCCAATAGATCTATTTAATGCATTCAACATTAACCTCCTTGGTAATTAACGAGTACACAGTCAAAGGTATAAACTCATGACAATGAAATCATATTATCATTTCAAAACACTTGCGTTCCATTTTTAGAACAAACCACAACATCAAGCATGTATCAAAACTGTGCACCCACCCCCCAATGCGGGGCCGGGGCCACCCGCCTGCTTATTTTTTAATTTATAAAACAAGAAACAACAAGTACGTTTAAAACTACTTGTGTTCCACTTTTCGGAACAAACAACAACAAGTACACATAATGTTACCTGTGTTCTATTTTTCAAAACGTTTACTATTATTGATTTATTTGCTGTATTTTTAAGATTTTGCGTTTATTGTATCCCCGCTCGCCGGGTTTAGTAAAACATTGCAAGCATTTAAAGGCAAGCTAGTAAGAACTCACCTTGATTCGAAGACCACGATACAATATTCGATCATGAATCCCCCCCCCCCCCCCCCCCGCCGCCCCCCGCCAGTCTGGGCGGTTGGCGTCAATGAACTCGGACCAGCGACCTACAAATTATGTCGCCGGTGATTGCTACTAATATAATAAAGTATTGACAGGCGAATGATGCGCACAATCGCAAACGATAGAAATCGTAAAAATTACACAGTGTGATGAAAAATCCTCTTGCGCGACCTAGATCCTAACACTTAGTATACTTTAGATACTATCTTTTTTTCAAACATAAGTTGTATCACTTTATTGAAAACTTTTTATTTTTGAAAACTTTCTATAATTACAAAGTTATTATTTTTAGAAAGTCCGACCATTCGGACATGTTAGTCCATAAAATGTTTTATTTTCCATTTATGACCATCTATTCAAGTCTCGTCTTTTATAATGGACACTCCTTCAGAGCCGACACCTTCCTATATACATATGATGGCATATTATGTTCTTAATTATAAAAGGTCCTATTTATAGAATACGTCCTCGTTCATTTAAGTCGTCAACCCAAAATATCATGATCGGTAATAATAATAAGTGTTATATTGTCTATAAAACACAAGTGCTCATGTTAACCCAATTTGACTTTTAAAAAGTCATGACGTTTGAGAGCTTTTTAATGTATGAGCCTTTTCCTTAAATCTGACCGCGTCTAAGAACGAGCCTCGCTTAGTATCACATTTTTTTTCACGACTCGGACTCTAAAGCAACTTGATGTAAAACGACATTTCGGACAACCTTTTAATTTTAGCCGAGACCCGAAACTCTAAGGAAAATGACAAAAATGCCCCTGCAAGTTTTTGCGCAACTTTTAGTATATATACACTTTATTTTCTAACCCTCGGCTTGGTCTAACTTCTTTGTTTCAAATCGTTAAATTCTGAAAATTTACTTATGACAAAAAGGCGAATGGCCATTCCGGACAGACTTTCCGTAGTTCAGGCAACTGATGGCTAAAACTAGTGGCTCGAAAGTGCTCGAAATGGACATGTTTTATTTTCTATCGAGCAGGAGCCTTAAGTAAAAGTCTAGTATCTGGATTAGTATATGCTATAAAATTTTCACAAACTTCGATCGGGTCTCTAAAATCTTCGATATTGTAGGGAGTTACGGAACAATCTGTTGTGAGTTTGTGTGATGTCCCATAACGGGTAAGATAATTCAATGCCTTAGTCAAGTACCAAGATATGGCTAGCCGGATATCACTTGGAATCATGTAATTCACTTTCCAAAGCACGCTTTCGAACCACTATGACTTGAGGTATGCCAACGAATATACTACTTGGATAAGACCAAATGTTGTTTCTTGTTGAGGCAACAATCAAGAACCCTAGCGCATCCAAGTGTTTATGTTTATGTGTATGTTTTCACGCAGTTATTTCTGTGTTGTATCGTATATCTCACAAGTAGTATGTGACCTCCTATTTATAGGAGAGTACTCAAGTCCTTGGTCAAGGAATTATGAGAGATTATAGGAGATATAATTCTCTTCCATAATTAGAATCCTTGATTTCAGGAATTAGTGGTTACATGACCATAATTATCGTGTGTCCAATAAGTGTGATTACTACTATACCATAAGAAATGGTCAAAGGGAACAGTTACAATGTCATTAAAATTCTATCTATTGAGGGATTTCCATTTAAAGTCCGAAGGCATCATGCTAGCGCCTCTGAGGAGCAATACCAGGTTGTATGGGTTCCAATACTGAAACAACCGCTTGACTGAGCTAACCCTGCTAAGGAGTACTTCCCTGATGGATTACTCTCCGATGGATAACCTTCAGACTTACTCACTCAGTGATTACAAATCTGAAGCCTATCAGGCCCTCTGATGAACATCCTTCATTCGCATAGTTACTCAGCAAAGGAGTAAACCTGTCACTGAAGTTCCATCCGACTAGAAGAATTCCCTCAACCACTATCTGAGTCAGGTGTTCAGAGACCTCTTAGGTGTATGCCGAGCTCCGTAGCCTCCATCCGCCAAGAATACCGGTATGAATGATGATTCCTTTACAATTGAGACGTAAATTTCGCAACAATCCTCCCTAATTTAGTACAATTCCTTTGCATGAAAAATAAACATAAATCAAACAAGTGCATAAAGTACGGAATGTTCCTTGAGGATTGAATTTCATCTTAGTATTAATACACGTTCGAACAATATATTCGAGATCAGGTATGTTTCTAAAGAATTGGAACCCTTCAACCCATTTTGACTACCTGAAGGTATAATACACACAATTTTGACAAAGGCACTTAAATGCTCGCAGACAGCTATTACATAAGGTCCATGTGTCCCATATCCAATTCATAAATGTTATAAAGACGTCTCTAAGTCAAGCAATTGATCCATGAGGCGGCTAAAAACCGCAAACATATAGCTATAGTGTTGGTTCCTCCTTGTATTCATAGCTCCAGGCTTAGGCACTTTCACTAAGAATTGAGACCATTAAGGAAGATTTATGCAACTTTACTCCTACCTTTCCAGCATGGATGGCGTTGGGGAGTTGTTTGGGGTGTGGATGTTTTGGGTGGGGGGGGGGTTGGTTTTTTTTGTTTTGGGGTTGGGGGGTTCCATAGGGCACATCCTAGGATGAATTTGTAAAACTAAATGCTTCAGCACCTCTGAATGTCAGCTTTCCAATTGAGACTCATGCTGCCAAAGTTTCCTCTGCGAAGAGAGTTGGGTGTCCTAGCATTCAAGAAAAAAAAAAACAAATTAATGGAATTCAATCCCATCCCTTCATAGTTGGTTCAGACTTTATTAACCAAGTCTCTAAGCCAGAACACCCCAACACAACTCGGCTGCCCCCCTCCCCCCCCATAGCCCGCTTCCCGCTATCCTCCCCCCATGACCCCTTTCGTCTAAGTGATATCAGCTAGGTTTTGTGAGACGCTCAACAAACTCTATAGATAACTCACCACCATTCGTGATTACTCAACGAATCATGCTATGCCTGACAACGTAGGTGTCTTCGACATTTCGCATTGTACATCTAGGCTATAAGCCTTTGACAGATGTACAGCACAGTATGCCACATTCGGATAGAAATAGGTGCCATAGGTTTGACCCACAGTGGAATCTCAAGGAGCAAGTTTTTCAACCATTCAGCTTCCTTACCAGCGGCTGCCAGAGCCATAAATTCAGACTCTATTGTAGAACCAGTGATATAAGTTTGCTTCTTTGGAACCTAAGAAATTCGCACGCACCACCTAAGCAGGAATACCCAGCCACTTGTAGACGAATTATCTTTAGTGTTGCCGATCCAGCTTGCATCAGTGTAACCTTCCAACACTTAAGGATATCCAGAGTACATTAATCTATAGTCCATGGTTTTCTTCAAGTACTTCAGTACCCTCTGAATTGCTTGCGAGTGCTGGAGTTCGGCAAGATTACTAGTGTTAAATATAAAATATATTCATATTGTGTATACGCGTACTTAGTTTACTCCTACATTCAAATGCATGTGCAGGTCACTGGTATAACAAGTCAATGTCACAGTCATTAAAGAGCAACCTAATCACTCTGGATATACTCAGAGATGAGAATCCCCCCTACTAGCCAGACCTCTGTTGGCATTGAAAGCGTCTCATTAAGTATCTAAAGGTGTACTTAACTGGAGTGCAATCAAAGAAGTAATTGAATTCTTCAGAACCTCCTTCAATGTAGATGAGACTAAGAAATGGCTAATAACCATTACTTATCATGTTTACATCCTTATATACAGGATAACATCTGTCCCTCCCCTATGTCATTATATAGACGAACAATTGATGACACAAAAATTACTAGTCAGAATCGGCACCATTGAGACTTGGACAGATAGTCCAAAGATCAGGCAGCCAGTCAACGATATATGCAAATGATGACTCCTTGTACCGCAGAAGCACCAAATTTGTGTTAGTAGTACACATTTGTACAGTGTTGGTTAATAAATAACCTTAACAAAACCAAGTCTATCAAACTTTTGATTGCCATTGCTTAGGTGGGGCATCAAATTTTCTATATACACATTTGTCAGCTTGGTTAAGTAAATAACCATTTGACAAAACCACTTCATCAAACTTTTGATGCCATTGCTTAGGTGCCTGCTTCAATCCATATAGAGACTTAATCAGCTTACATACCTTGTTTTCATTGCCCGGCATGATGAAGCCTTGAGGTTGATTCATATAAACCTCCTCTTCCAATTCACCATTCAAGAAAGTTGTCTTTAAATCCATCTGATGAATAATCAGATTGTGAATAGATGCCATAGCAATCAATAGTTTATCCCCCACTTTTGTTTAAAGCCCTGAATGACCAGCCTTGCCTTAAACTTTTCAATAGTTCCATCTACCTTCAGTTTTCTTTTGAAGATCCATTTGCAACCAAGAGGTTTGCAACATGGAGGTAGATCAGCCAACACCCAAGTGTTGTCGCCCATGATGGAATCCATCTCATCATTAATTGCTTCTTTCCAGAAAGCAACATCCCGAGACTTCATTGCTTCATCAAATGTCTTAGGGTCATCCTCAACATTAAAGCAATAGGAGTGTTGGTCAGAGACCTCATCCCTTATTCCTTCAATTAAGTATAATTAAAATTAAGGTCCAAAGTTCTTTGGAGTCCTATGCCTTTTGCTTTTCTTAAGCTCAGGATCAGGTTGCTGAACAACTTCTTCAATGACCTTTTCAGGGACCACTGAACCACCAAAGTCTTCAGTTCTATTTACCTGGGACCTCTGACTTGGTCTAGGGACTGATTAGAATTTTTTCTCATCAAAGATAGCATCCCTTGATTCAATTTGAGTTAATTGAAACTGGATCATTAGGTTCAATAACATAAAACCTAAAAGCCTTGGAATGCTCAGCATATCCAACAAAGATGCATTCAATGCCTCTTTCACTCAAAGTTTTTAGCTTTGAATCAGGGAGTCTTGCAACTGCCTTACAACCCCAAACCCTGAGGTAATTCAGGTTTGGTTTCTTTTTAGTCTAGAGTTCAAAAGGGGTAATCTTGTTTCTTTTGTTAGGAACCCTATTTAATAAATAGCAAGATGTTAGCATAGCTTCACCCCAGAACCCTTGAATCAGTCCTGAGTAGGACAACATGGAATTAACCATTTCTTTCAGTACTCTATTTTTCCTTTCAGATATACCATTTTGTTGTGGAGTATAGGGAGCATTCGTTTCATGGATAATACCAATAGACTGAAAATACAGAGTATCCATGTACTCACCTCCCCTATCAGTCCTAAATATTTTGATCAGGGAACCTTGTTGTAATTCAACTTCAGTTTTGAATACTTTAAATTTATCTAATGCTTCATCCTTTGAATGTAACTAGACGAGTACCCGCGCGTTGCAGCAGGAATTCCTAACGGTAGATAATTAACAATATGCGATATTGTGGTAAATATTTCGTATAACGCTCAAAATAAGCGTTTTATCTAACAAGAATATAAAGAATATCTGCAGAAACTACACATAAGAGTTGAGGAGTGAAAGTGAGTGTATATTGAGAGATTATCTTTTGCTGTAAAATAACATTTGTGTGTGAGATATATGAAATGGTTTGTGTGAATTTATATGGTGGACACGGTTACATATTTTTAATAACCATTATCGATAGTAATGATTTTTAGCGGTTACATTTTTTTAATAACTATTGGAGGCCGTTATAATGATGATTTAAATGGGCTGTTACAATATTATAAATGTATTGATGACTGAATTTATTATTCAACATTCAACATTCCTACATTTTCAAGAAATGGTGCTAAACTCTTAATAATGTAGTCGGGGTTGGTGCGATGCACGAATCTTGTTCTATAAAGATCAATTTTTTTTAAAACATTACATTAATAAATAATTAAACATTACAAATAAAAATAAAAATAAATTTAAAACATTACAATAAAAATTTAAAACTTAAACCAAAATTAATTATTAACACGGTTCAATAAACGCATCTCAATTTGTGTCCAAATAGGATAATTTTTAAAAATTCTCCAAAACGTCTCCAACGTAAAGGCCTAGTCGTACTGCGTTTCATATTCCGCTAACGCGTTTTGAAACACGACGAGGTCACATGACTCGTTCTCGTCCATTCATTTGAATTTATGTATAAAATGGTGAAATGAATGGGGTATTTATAAGGTTGAAAATGTTCAAATTTTAAAAGTTTATTTATTTTTTATTATCTAAAGGAAAAAGTTGATTTTTTTTTCTTTTTAAAAACAAAAAAAAATATAAAAAAAAGGCTTGAAGGGGCTTTCCATTTGAATAAACAATACATAAACCAAACTTTGGTTGCTTTTCATCTAAATCATTCGGTCGTGTATTCCTTTTCATTTCAATTCATTCGGTCTGCCAAAAGACCCTAACTTTGCAAATGTTGGGGGTGACCAGGTCATCATTCGGTCGGCGTAGTGGGGGTGACCAGGTCGTTTGGTTGCCACATGGGACGACCGACCTCAAAACTTTAAATATGACAGTTCTTTAATAGGATTAGATATTAATAACCTTTAAACTAGTTACTTTGCTAGTCCCAACTAATAAACCATAAATGAAGATATTGGAATTTACTTCCACGTTATTAGGAGTTTCTTTAAATGTCTTGGTTCATAGGTAATGTTTGATACTAAATCAAACTTCATACATTGTACCATGTCCATAAAGGTACAATTGCATTTATGTAATACAATTTCATTGAGTTGGTTAAGGCTTATATAGGTGAATTTACAACTTCATTCCCCTCGCATAAGACATATAGGCTGGGGAAATTAATATAACGTACTCATCATAATACACTTTCACCACGAAATTGATACTAAATGTCTTGGTTCATAGGTAATGTTTGACACTAAATCACACTCACACATTGTACCATGTCCATAAAGGTACGATCGTCTTTATGTAATATAATTTAATTAAGTTGATTAAGGCTTATTTAGGTGAATTTACAACTTCAATCCCTTCGTATAAGACATATCGTTTGGGGAAATTAATATAACGTACTCATCGTAATACACTTTCACCCCTTAATTGACCCAATATTTTATGTCAATAGTTTATTTACCTTTCATAAAACTTGGTCTTAATACATAAGAGATTCTCATGAAGGACACTCTATAATCATCAATATCAACAAAACAAAAAAATGAATTTTATTTTTATTTTTGATGTCATTCATGAAAATGTACACATCTTTATAAGAGAGTTTTTACTTGTTAAAATAATAAAAATGAAATAACTTCTCAAAAAATTTCACTAATTTCAAAAGTATAGAGTAATATTTCTTCCTCTAATTTCACTATGTTATATTTTTTTTAGCATATTCATTAACTATGAATAGAACAATAATTGCTATATGAATTCATGGACGTTTTAAACTAATGAATCACAAACAAATACAGTAATATAAGAATGAATAATTTAAATTCTAAAACACTTAAATTTGAACTAAAAAATAAAGTGTCAAATTTAGCATAACAAATAAGGTTATTGAATAAAATTATGAAACCAAATTCTCAATTTACAATAAAATTATTTTGTTTTCAACAAAGAACTCATTATCACTAATGATTCATAACCTTCTAAATAGCAAGTCATTAGTATCCTTTTTATACACTTAACAAATGCTTTTAACATTTGTGAAACATCTTTTAAAAGAACTCTTGAACATAAAATATTTTCTAAAATATTGTTTCATTATAGAAATATTTTAAGATGTGTCTTTACTTAATTATTCTACACCTATAGAAAAACTTTGATTATCTTACTAAAGTTATCTCGCTATTAAACAATAAAATAACTTGCTGGTTATAATGTAAGCTATAAGAATTAAATATCTCATGTTTATAGATAGTGGTAATCAAAATTTTTTATTTCATATTTTTTTCATTTACATAATATTATAGTTGATCTAAGAAAGCCAATAAACTTAGTAATAAGAAAACAATTTAGAGATTACCTGACCTATTTAATTTCAAGATTACATAAATGCTTACAAACACCATAATAAATGTAGACCTTGATGATGAGAAAATTATTTAAAAGTTTACCTGCACTTGTTATTATTAAGTTTATAAAATTAAGATTTATCATAATGTAATTTGATCTTTCTTTAATTCTCATTAATCCTCGTTGATCGGTTATTTTATTTGACGATAAAAGGTATGAGATGATTGTATCATAATGCATGTTGAACTTTATGACCATATAATACATTACTTTGCCCCTTTTTAATCATGTTTCATAACATTTAATGGTTATAAGAAATTTACAGTGGTTATACAAACAAATGACTTCTACTATTCAAAATAAAGACTATATCAATTTATAAATATAAAAGTATAACTAACCATAGGGCATAAGTTAGATACTGGAATCTAACCACAACATAAAATTAGTTTACATAAGAAGTATGATGTAATTGTTAACTTCTCGTTAGTTCTATTAACAACCCATTAATAACTTCTATATTTAATATGCAAAATCAATCCACAAAATACATCACCGTTGGGCATAAATATTTGCTAACTAATTATTTAATTTGCAAAACACTGTTTGGTGGACAAAATTATGATTATTCGTTTGGATAATCCACAATCCCGAACACACCAACACGCAACTTAATATGACTTTAATTCACATAATCGTTTTGATTAAGTGCTCTCCATTGGGCCCACACTTACTTCAATAATTAGGTAGTCATAAGTATGACCGTTCATTCCTTAACTGTTTTAACCGGTAGCGTTCCGTTGGGCACGACAACTGGTTTTGATAATTAAGTTGTCATAAGGCATGTTAAACATAAAATTACAAACATGTCAAATAATGCCCTCTTTAAAAAGAACCATTTTGTAAGAAAACACTCTTTTAATGTTTATAACCAAAGCAGAGAGACGTTATAGTTTCTTACAATTGATTCAACCATAATGAAAGTAAACACTCTCAATAATTTGCCTAGAAAACTATGACAAAATAGAGAGTTTACTATATACTTTCTTTTGCACACAACATAATAAAAATTGGCATTCAATCTGACATAAAATAGCTATCACATCGTAATTTAGGATCATTATTATTGCCAAACTTAGTTATATGTAAAATAACTATTACACCAGCAATAGATCAATTTAGATGTGACAATCAAGATTCATAACTATGAGATGTCAGTTAACATCAAGGTTGCAAAAATCGTGAATCGTTAGTCGGGCGATTGACCACCTTGTGGCTTATAATCAGTTTAGGCAGGATTAATAGATGATTAATCGGATTGGCATTTATGGAAAAATTTAGGTATTTTCGGCAAGTTTTATGAATTTTCGGCGAGTTTTAGGTATAATTGCAAGATTTTTTTCTAAAAAACAACTTGTAATAGATTTAAACAATTACTAGAAAGGATCGAAACAAGTTTACAGTGACTTTTATGTACCTCTGGCAAGATTAGAAGGTTTCCAGCAAGTTTGACCATCGTTGATCGCCGTTGACCACGATTGACCTATTTGTTTGACCCAGTTACATAAATCAGCAAGGTCGGTGGCCTTGTAGCGCCTAGGCGGAGATTAATCAACCTTGTAGACCTTTTTTTGCAACATTGGTTAACATACATAATCCTTTCTAGGTCATTTAACACTGTAAGATATTTGTTTATTTACCAAAAAAATCTTTGAGTTTTCTAAACATATTAACCAAGAACTTTTAGTTGTAGTTTATTTGTGTTGCTGTAAAAATTATAAGATCAATCACAAATACCTTTGTAAATCACTCAACCAACCGCCTCTTTGGTGATTTTATTACTTAATATCAAAATTTATAGATGATGAGTCCACAACTCTGTGTTCACCTTACAAATAGAAAGAAATATGTATTATCCTCAAACAAGTGCAATACTAAAAGATACAAGATCAGATTCCAAGAAAACCTCACTACCAAGATATAAAACTTTGACAATGAGACTTAACCATAGAGCTAGGAAATAAGGATTATATAGACCCTAAACTTCCACTTCAGCCCTTAAAGATTTAAACACCTGCTAAATAGTACCAAACATAAAACAAGAACCAAACTATGAGATATAAGTGCATGAATGACCCTTTCACTTATAAAACACCAAATGAGCTTGCACAATGCAAGCTATAAATCCAACACCCCTTTTCAGAATCATGGTTTAAACATATTAACAAGCCTAAGTCTTTTACAAAACTTAATGTGCTGAGCAATGCTTAAACCTTTTATGAAGATATCATAGACATTACTAGCTGAAGTAACTTTCAAAACTTTAACAACACCAGATGAAACTTTCTCTCTAACCAGATGAAGATAAATCTCAAAAAGCTTAGTTTTCTCATAGAAAATTGGATTTCTGGCAATTAATATAGCATTGCTATTAGAATAAAGATAAGCAGGAAGCAAGCCATCCACCTCTAGGTCTTTTAAAATTTTTATAACCCAGATAAGTTCGCAAGTAGTAAATGCTAAGCATCTATATTCTGACTCTGCAGAAGACCTCGAAATGGTTGCTTGTTTCTTGCTTTTCCATGAAACAAGATTGTTACACACATATAAGCAAAAACCAGAAACATACTCTGTAGTTTTAGGACATTTAGCCCAATCTGAGAGTATGCATGCAGATTAGGACTTTTACCCTTATATAATTGAACACGAGTTCCATGAGCATTTTAAGATATCTAAGCACTCCTTTAGCAACAATAAAGTGAGATTGAAGAGGAGTATGCATATGCTAACTCAAACAATACATGACATAAGAAATGCCAGGCCTAGTAATAGACAGATATATAAGTTTGCCAACAATTTTTTGATATTCAGTCATATTAGGCAAAAACTTATCATTATCAGATTCTTCATGATTAAACACAACATTTTGCTGCAAAGGAGTAGCAATAGGCTTTCAAGCCAGCAAACCATACTTACATAACAACTCAAGAAAATACTTTCTTTGAGATAAACATAAACCATTTTCATTTTCTAAAACTTCAATTCCCTAAAAATATTTCAACAAACCAAGATCCTTAATCATGAATTTAGAGCTTAAAAACTTTTTAAACTTATCAATTTCATGCCCATTGTTTTTAGTAATCACAATATCATCCATATAAACTAGAATAGAAATGAAGACACCATCCTTACTTTTAACGTATAAAGAATAGTTATTTTTATTTTGCATAAAATAAGTTTCAATAAGAGCATTAGTTAATTTCTCATTCCATTGCCTAGGAGCTTGCTTAAGCTCATAAAAATTATTTAATTAACTTGCAAACCTTGGTTTCATTTTTATCATAATAACCAGGAGGTAACTCCACATAGACTTCTTCATTCAAATACCTATATAAGAAGGCATTATTCACATCAAGTTGATATAAAGGCCAATTATTTTTAACAAACAAAGCAATTAAGCACATAACAATGACCATTTTAACAACATGATTGAAAGTCTCTTCATAATCAATACCCTCTATTTGATTAAGCCTTTATCCACAAACCTAGATTTATATCTATCAATCTCACTAGAGGAGTTTTACTTAATATTCCAAATCCACTTACACCCAATAGTTTTTCTTCCAGGAGGAAGATCAGCAAGAACATAAGTATTGTTTCTATGCAAAGCCTTCATTTCAAGATTTATGACCTCAATCCATTTAGGATTTTGAGAAGACTCATGAAATATCTTAGGCTCAATAGACTTATTTAAAGTAGTAGAGAAACACAGATTTCTACTAGAAAGATAATTATAGCAAACATATTATTTCAAGACCATATTTCACATTACTACTAACAACATAGTCATTAAACTTGGATGGCAAAACTCTTTGCCTGGTAGACCTCCTCAGAACGGGCGATGTTTCTAAGACACTAGAACTACCCTCACCATTTTGACTTGTTTAGACATTGCCCTCAGAGGTGACATTTTCTCCTATTTTGGTTGCAACATTGATAACTTAATCTTTAACTGTGTTATCACAGTCATCAGAAGTCACCCAAGTGTCACCTTCCATATTGGAAGAGTCCCCCTCCTTATCATTGGGTCTTTCATGACTTTGGACATCAAAAAAATTTAAAGTGTTTTCCTTAGAATCACATAAACCATTTACATGTTTATTATTTTTATCAAAACCATTTGAAGTTTTATTTGAAAACTTTATCTTGAAACGAAAAAAGTTTTTATAAAATTTTGACATCCCTTGAATAAAAACATTTTTACTAACAAGACCATACAACTTATAAGCTTTTTTTATACTAAAAAAACCAATCAACACATACTTTTCAGACCTCACACCAAACTTATCATTATTATTTAAAACTGTAGAGTAACACAAACCTCCAAAAGACCTGACATGAGAGAGACCTGGGTCTTTACTATAGACTAAAAAATAAGAGGAAACACCAGATAAGACAAGACTGAGGAAGACAACCTGTTAATAAGATATAAAGCAGTTAAAACACATTCTGGCCACATACACGATGGAATCCCTACTAAAACATAAGACTCCTAGCAACATTCAATAGGTGTCTATGTTTTCTTTCAGCAATCCTTATTTTGCTTAGGCGTGTAGGCACAAGAAATTTAATAAATAATACCCAGTTCATTAAAAAAAATTAGACAATTGATTATTCACAAACTCAGTCCCATTAGACCTTACGATTTGAACCTTTTTTCCAAATTGAGTAAAAATGAGCTTTATAAAACTTTCAATATGTTCCCCTACTTCTATTTTAGATTTAGGTAGATAAACCCTAATTTTTTTACAAGGAGACATGTGATCCTTTTTACAAAAAACCTAATTTTTTACCCAAAATACAAAGAACTTGGTCAGCAGGATGACTAAGTCTGTAGTGCCATAACTCATTAGAAACATGACAAACAAACAAAAAATTACTTTTAGCATTAACATACTCACTAATCTTATCTATATCAAATAAGTAGAGATCACAAGACTTACTACCAGTCTCCACAATTTTGCCCAAATTCAGGTCCTGAATATAACATTTATACTCATCAAAACCAACAAATAACTTACTATCTTTAATCATTTTATACACAAATAGCAGACTAACATTATACTGAGTAACAACAAGAACATTAAACAGAAAAACAGCACTAGTTAATCTAAGACTGCCAATGGCACTAATCTTAGCAAGAATATCATTGGGATGACCAACAATAAGCATAAGACTATATATGTCCACAACATTGAACATATCTCTGGTAGAATCAGTCATGTGCTAGTTAGTACCAGAGTCAATGATCCCCCCAAGGTCACATTATACATAATAGACTTGGACTTAGCATAAATGAATTTTTCAAAATTCAGATTAGAAAACACATTGTTGTTATAAAAATTAGGCAACTTCAAAGACACATTATTATTAGAAAATTTTGGCTTTATACCTGACATATTTACATAAGGAGAGGATTTTTCATTCATAAGACCGAGAAGTTTCATCATCTGTTCATGAGTGAGAGAAAAAGAGAGTGAACCAGAAGTACTAGGAACAAAATGATTCACTTCACTATTAGCATTAAACCTCTTATTATTATTTCGAGATTGTTTAGACAAATTAGGATTCCTTTTAAAACCAACAAGATAACAAATAAGCTCATAATATCTATCCACGGTATTACCAATAAGCCCATAATTTGTACATGTAAGATTAGGATTAGGCCCTTTATTAGTTTTATGTTATTATTAGCATTGACCCTCCTATTAATGTTATTGGTCTTGACAACAAAAGCAGTAGGTTGAGACTTATTAACACCAAAACTACTAGCATGAAGTCCCCTATGGGATTTTTCCCTTGAAACAACATAGAAGGCATCCTTTAAATTTGGTAAAGGATCCTTAGCCAAGATATTATTCTAATTGGTTGATAAACATCATTAAGGCCCATTAAAAACTGCATTAGTCTAATAAGCTAAGTGTGCTTGGCACTCCCAGACTTAACATCACAAGTACAAGTAGTTCTTCCTTCACAAACACAAGCAGATAATATGGTCAAGATGTAAAATTCTCTCCATAAAGAGTTCAACTTATGATAATAGTCAGGAACAAATAAGATCTGTTGGTGATGTTAAGGTGGTGGTCATTTGGCCGCGATAAGATGGGTTTTCAATCTCATACATATTTCAACCACATATTCCCTACCACCAAACATATCCTTATCTTCTTTAACTTATTTTTCCACCACCACACCCAATCCTTCAAATCAAACACAACTCTACCTTAAATAATCAAGAATAATCTGTAAATGGTTACAAAAACTATAAAAAAAACCCTTTAAATCAAACACATCCACATCTTCTAAACCTCAGATTTGTTTTTTTAATTTTTTGAAAAAATCAAATAAAAAGAAAAAAGACAACGATGACTGATATGATGGCCATGGAGGGTAGAGGTGGCACACTAAATAATGGGTAGAGGTGGTGGCGAGATGATTGTAGCGGTGGTGGTGACAATTGATTTTTCCGCTGACATATGGTCGGTGATAGGTGGTTATACATATAATGGATGGTGATGGGATGTTTCTACACCGAAGGTGGCAGTAGAGACGGGCGGCGATGGAGGTGGTTGTTAGTCGGTCGGATGTGGTTGTGGCTGCTAATTTGGCAATGTTTCAATTCTTGTTTTGTTTTAAAGAGAGAAGGAAGAATGATAAACTTAAAATGAGGAAAGTGGGTGTACTTGTTGTAGATTTGTATTTGAATATTTTTTTAATTTAATAAAATGTATGAAAAGACAAATATCCCCTCATATTTAACACTCAAATTAAGTCAAACTGACGGCGTTTGACAAATTGGACTGAAAGTGAAACGGATCGTCAGACTTTGAAGAAGATCCGTACCTTTTTTGAAAAATAAACCAAAAGTGAAAGACCCGGCAAACCACGAGGACCAAAAATGTAATTTACTTATAATCTTAATACATGTCTTTTAATTTAGAACATTACACTTCTAAACGCAACCAGAATTAATGTACATATAAATACAAGATATATAAAAAATGATTTTTTAAAACAAATTTGAACAAGTTTGATGATCTAAATAACATGTTTTGAAAAATTTAATGACTTGTATGAACATAAAATTTGTAGAGTCACTCAAATAATTAACTTTTATTAGTATAGTGATATTCTTAAATAAAAGTATTAGCACAATGATCTTTATAAACAAATTGATTGTATAGTAACTTAAATGAACATTTTTTAAAAGTAGAATGACCCCCGAGTGGATTAACACTAAATATAAATAGTAAATACTATTGTGACATCATCATTTAATATATATTTATTTAAATGAAATGGTCAATACAAAACTTCCACCTAGTCAAAGATAAACTTTGTTTTAATAGATAGATGAAAACACTTCATCTTAATGTTCAGTTTACTAATATACATTTGATCATAAAGCATTTATCATTAAGTTAATATTTTTAATATTGTTTAATTCTCAAAATTTTATTATTTTTTGTTTCTAACTCAATAACTTTTTTTTCTCGCAGTGAATACAAATTGATTTTTTCAAGTGTTGTATCAAGTGTCGCACCATGCAAATTCGCAAATATAGTTATTTGAAATGAAATAAAAGTCACGAATGAAGTTTAAAAAGGCACTAAACCAGAACTATATTTGAGGGATCAGAAAAGTCAAATTTGTTATTTGCAATACATAAAATACAAAATAAAAAGAACAAAATGAATAAAAGGCAGCTTCTTGTTGTTCTTCTTCTTCTTATTATTCACAAAGCCTGAACACACACAGTTATAGAACATGTTGGCGTTATAGGTAACCAAAATGCAGTCATTTTTCACAGAGTCCAGGCACCTATAATGAGCCTATAGCACCCCAACCGGTGCAGTTGGCGGTGTTATAGGTACCCAAAACGCAACTATAACGGGGTGGTTATTAACCATTGCACCGTCATTTTGTAACTGGAGCATCATGCATTGCATGTATTTCAGTAGTGCTGCTGGAACTTCCTCCGTGGTACTTGTCTTCACTTACCCAATGTTGCTTCCCCTTTCTCCAAGTTTCAAGCTCCATAGTTACTTCTTTCATGCTAGGTCTTTCCGCACCTACCTGGTTAAG
>BQNB010088775.1:0-27574 GCA_026074375.1 Tanacetum coccineum | reverse complement strand
TATGTTGACCCGGTTAGCTTAGCTAGTTTTCAAATATTATACTACGAGCTACTTATCGATATATTGGAAGTGACCGAGACTTTTTTATATTCCTAACAATCTCCCCTTAAGGGAGGTCACTCCAATTTACAAAAATTTAAGCTTAGCATTTGGTTGCGTGTTTAAGCACTAGTCAAATTTATATATGTATAGTATAAATCCCGTGACAATTCTTCCCAATTACTTCTCAAACAAGAGAAATAAAAGGGTAAAATCTCACTTAAGAAAACACAATACGTATATTTTTAACCGGGAAGTATTTTCTTCTCGGGTCGTATCCCAACGAAGTCGTGAATTGAAATTCGGTAATAATTTGGATTCGAGTCAAGAATGGATAAAGGATTTTTGAATTTTGAATTACACTACGAATATAATAGCACAATTAAACTATAGGAAATATTAAAGAAGCTAAAAACAATTAACTAGCACGAAATTTTAATACACTAAAATTAAAAACGTGAGCTAAAACTAAAATTTAAAATCTAAGGCACTTCTTTTAACAAATTTTATACCTAAAAATCACAAATTTAAAAAGAAAATTTTAGGAAAAAGAATTAGAATTTTTTAACTATTTTTGAATTTTATATGAATTTTTAAAGAAAAATGAATTACTAAAAATAAACTTTTTCTAAAAATTTAACACTAAAAATCTATTTTTATTTTTCAAAAATACTAAACTGAAAAAGAAAATTATTACAAAAAAGAATTAGATTTTTCCCACTATTTTTCTATTTTCTATGAATTTCTTAAGAAAAAGAAATTACCTAAAACCTATTTTAATTTCTAGAAAATACAAATTTAATTGGAAAAATAAAGAAAAATGATTTTTAACTACTGAAAATGTGCAGAAATTTAATGGTATGAAAATGCCCAATTTTTACTAATCAATTAAACCCTAATTTTGCTAATTACAAACAAACCCTACGACTTAAGCAAATTTTAGCTTATTGCAAAAGTGAAAATAAGCTAAAACTTAAAACAGCAAAGTTGCTCCTGAGCTTCTATACTACACTTTTAACAAAAGCACTTTGAACTTTTATCAACTAGATAAGCTAGAAATTTAGCTTTTAAATCTGTTCTACAGAAACTATAGTTTTCCTTTGAAAATCTAAACTTTTCTAATCTTTGGCTTATTCCTAGCTTAATTCTCAATGAAAATAAAATCCAAAAGATACTATATGAAGCTTAAGATGTGTACTAAGGATAGCTAAAAAGAAATAAGCTAAAAGTATACTAGATTAACAAGGAATTTGCTATTAAAAAGTAAAGGTTCAGGTTTGATTACTGAAATTAAGCAATTGCTAATAAGCTAACTAACTCAAATTCAAATCCTAGAAACTAAAATTTTAGAAATAAGCTATTCTATGATTATAGAATAAACCTAGATAAAAGGATTTTGAAAATGATAACTAGAAAATAGAAATCAAAAGAAATAAGCAAGAAATCTAAGCTGCTGCTTATACCACTTTTGCAAGAAAAATTTAAGCTAGTCTAAAGCTTAAAAAGGAAAGTTAAGAGATTATCTATAAAGAGCTAATGGAGTACTACTAATTTTCTTAAAGCTAAGTTCTATCTACTTACTTTCAAGTGTTAAGGATAACTAGAAAAGTGGTGAGCATCAGCAGTAGTAACTAAGTTACTACTGCTTATACTGATGTAGTTGGCAATTACTTAAGTGCAGGCCAAAATTCTAAGGTTAAAACTCATAAACCTACTCACTAAATGTTACTAAATCTACACTAACCAAGTTTGAACTCTAAAATGCTATAAATCACTAAAATCTAAAACTACTTTGCATTTAAAACTGTCCTGGTGCTAGTAAACTAATTTTAAACCATAGAATCTTTAAAAATGCATCTTAACTTCTGAAACCTTTGGAAATCTTGTCTTTTATAAGAAACTCAACTAAAGAAAAAGATTAGACTATTGGTAATTGACTTTTAAAGTCAAAATAGTGTAATGCCAAACACTCCTTTCACTTTTTGATCATTTCCTAACAGCTTTTAAAATCTATTTTCAAACTAAATGACTAAAAACCTTTTATCTACTCTATCTATAACTAGTCTAATTGAGCTATTTAAGCTATAAAATTCCTAGCTTATGTTTCAAAAATAAGCACTTTCTCAGCTAGCTTAACCCTCCTAAATGACAGAATTCTAGGAAATGACAACTTAATGGATTCTAACTACAATAGCTTAAAGCATTTAAATCTCTAAGCTAACTAAACAAAATTAAGCAGGTTTAAGCATTAAAAGTAAGCACAATAAGCTAATGAATTAAGCTATATGAATGCTGGAATCAAAATTATAAAGCTAAACCTTTTATTTTGTAGTCTCTGAACTCTAGGTCACTCTTGTTGAGTGAGTGACCTTTAAGCACAATCCTAATGGCTACCTTAGCCTCTAAAACCTGAGCTTAAGCTCAATAAGCTGAAATGAGCTTATTACTCCTCATTGCTTCCAAATTTGAATCAAACTGAATTTAAATGAACATTATTGAACTAAAGTAGACAAATTCAGTATTTTAAAAACTTTTAACTATATGTGAACTACTTTTGAACAAAAGAAAACAGAATAAGCTAAATTGAGCTTATTTCAAGCTTATTAGCTAAAACTGGCTTATTTCTTGAAAACTTAAACACAAGCACCACTCAATTAGTTTTATTATGAACTTTTAGAAAGAAAATTAAAGATAGAAATACAATGAAGTACAACTGACTGAAATATTAAAAAGCTTAATTCTGCTAAAGATGAACAGTAACAAGTAACTTGAAAAGAGAAAATTACATAGAAAAATGAATTAACTCACTAAAACTATCTCAGTAATTCTAAAAACTTAAATTACAAGCTTCTTATTTTATGAGGAAAAGATGAAGAGAAGATAAGAACTTGCATCCTTCCAAGCCGTTGGATCTTTTCTATTTGAATCTTGATCGTTGGATGTAATTTTGTGCGTTGATTCGCACCAATGGTGAGCTTGCCCCGTCATAAAAATACGTGAAGATTGTAAATCCGAGGTGAGATTTGTAGTTGGGAAGACGGGAAAGGGATTTTGGAAGTTAGGGGTTTGTTATTCGTAGGTTTTGGCGGTAAATAACTGAATAGGGCGGTATAAGAGAAAAAAGTGATAAGCCCGCTCTTTTTTGAAAGTTTGGGTAATTGCAACCAAGTAATTCCCTCCGTTTCTTTGTTCAAAGTGTAGTGTTAAAAATGAATTTGAGAATTGCATTTCTGGCCCTTGTAGTTTTGAAACAGAAGAAAAGGTGCTTAGAATTTGGGCTCAAAATGGGCTTTTGGATCCTAATGGTGTGGTAGAAGGCCCAAATGGTTTTTATCTTTTAAATCTTCCATTGTAAAATAGGGCAAGTAATGGTCATTTTTCCTTTGTCCTTTTCTTTACTTTCTTGACTTTTCTCAACCACGGTCTTGATCCGGCTTTTGATATTGGCTTCAAATCTTTCTCTTGTACTTGTCTCTTTATTTCTTGTCGGTTTTTGCTCGTTTTTGCTCTTTTTGACTTTGATATCCTTTCCTGCACATTGAGACACAAAAGCACACATATTTCCATCTTTTGGCATATTTTTTAGCTTTTATTGGCGAAATCCTGGGTATTTTATGTATACAATTTAACACTTATCAAAATTGCCCCAACTAAAGGATTGACGGGTCCCTCGACTGCAATTTTAATTAAGTGTAGACGCCTTGTAAATCAACAATTTCCAAAATGCCCTTGTTTTCAACCTTTATGAATCCCCTTTTAAACAGTCTTAAGCAATTTTCTAACATTTTATCGTCATTGGAAACACATTAATGGTAATCATTGCAATTTTGAAACTTTTAGGCTCATTGAAATAGGCTACTCACCCGAAAATAGAGCACCAAAAGAAAATTCGTCTTCCCTGACTTTTCACTAGACTAAACAAAGCTATTAAACAAGATCATCGTCATGATAAGTCCCAAATGGTTAAGCCTAAACTAACAACTATAGTGAACTTCTTCACTCCCAAGAAATAATTAATGATTAAGATGTGTGCCCTCTTTCAACTTAACATATATCAATTTATCTTTATAGTTGAAAATCCTCTAAGCTTTACACTTAAGCCTTGTGAGCTTAAATGTTAATAACATAGATAAATCTCAACTCAAAGCTAAAAGAAATTGGGAAACAAAATTTATAACTTGATTTTAGAAAATGAAATTTTTACCATTCTTTTATTTTCAATATACTATAAAAAAAATTTGCAATAGGAATGTGTCTATTATGTACGAAACCCTGAACTATAGGCCTTTCCTCGCCAAATGAGGATATCGCATCAACAACCGTTGATGCTTTAAGAGTTCGGAACCCCCCATCTGCCGCTACTACCGTTTTGTGGTTAAATCGCGACAACACCTTCATCCTACAAAGCCTAGAATTCCAAAGGACTTCCCTTAGTTGCAATCACCGACCAAGCCGCACTCCCAGTAGATAATTGTCTATGAACTTCGATCCACGTACATAGTCTTAATCCTAAAGTTTGCGACGCATACCTAGTCTCACACTCAACATGATAACGCCAACGATTAAATACTATATATAGCTATTTATTATTCTATGGTTGCAAAAGCTACGCATTGGCACAAAAAATACTGACATTTGCCTAAAAATCTCATTGGCATTCATTTTATAATAATTATATTTTTGGTGAATGGAAAATATTTTTTTGACTTTAGAAAATCAACCTTAATATATTCTTGAAACCAAGAATCTTACTTACAAATCATAAATTACGTTTCCAAAATGTAAGAACTTTTTCTAAAGACAATGTTTTGATTTGTTAAATTCAAAAGAGCACGTATTGATTAGGGGTGTTTAAGAGCTTGTTGGGAGAAAAAAAGACACAAATCAACATATAAGCTTTAGGTTGTCCAAATAAACCAAGCTTAAGAAAAGCATATACACTTATAATAACAACATCATCACTTGTTTCATCAAACATTTATAAAATCCAATGCAATAGGATTTTTGAAGCTTAGCACCACAAAAGGTAGGTTTAAAAGAACTAGCTAGGCATTTTCACCTCGTCAAGTCAAATTATCTCCTATTACTCACCAACGTATTTAGCCAAAAGTGTGATTTTTACTTTTCTTTTTTTTTTCCCCCTTGTTTTTCCCCAAACTAAGCTTCTATTGTAAGCAAAAAATTTAAAAATTTCCACTTTTTTCACAAAAAGGTAATTCAAAAAGGTTCAAACAAGGTTGCGTGAAGTGCAAGTCAATATCGAAGATATCCTTCCCCAAACTAAAACGAAACATTGTCCTCAATGTTTAAAAAAAATAGGGGTCAAAAGGAATCTAAACAAAAATTCTAAGGTCATGCCAAAAGAATAGATGTTAGTTCGATAAAGACAAGGATATGAGATTTCCCACTTTATGAAGAGAAGATTGGAGACCATCAATGGAAATTGTGGGCATTGCTTTGTTCTTCCACAATTTTGAACCATGAATCCTCCAAAATCCGGAAAACCTAGACAAACAAGCACAAACAACCAACAAGAACGAAAGAGAACAAGCCTCCTCTCATCATTTTCATTGTTAGCTCATAAACGACTTAAAACGGCTTAGTTTTTGTTAACCGAGTACAAGCTATACTCGACCCCGAATTGATTTGTCCTTGGGGAAGCAAAGAAAATAGAAAGAAGATAAAAAGGATAAGCATGGGGTGCCTCCCACGAAGCGCTTGTTTTTTGAAAAGAGTCCCTAAGCTTGACTCATATTCCAACAAGGTTCATTATGGAGGATAATAGTAGGGATGAAGAAATTCCAAGAGGTGGAAACCTCCCCAAACTAGGTATGAAAGATATACCGTAGCATTTTTGATCCCGGGTTCAAAAAACTTTTTAGAAAAGAGTTTCAAGAGAGAAAATGTGAACCCGGACAATGCTTTGGTAACATGAAAGTCTATTAAGGGTGGGTGGAGTGGGTCAAAAACATCAAGAGTCAAAAGAGATTTAGATGGTGCTAACTCTTTTGAACTCTTATCCTTAAAAGCATCCTTTTCAAAAGGTTTCTCATGAAATGTTATCCCCGGGTCAAATATCTCTCCCTTAATCATGTAAGCTCATGGATTGTGACTTTCTATTTTTACCCGCAAGATTAAGGTCTAAATTAGTTTGCTTAAGGGCCCAAAAAGCTTTATGTTCCAACTCAATAGGGAGATGGCAAGCTTTTCCGTAAACCAACCTATAAGGAGTACATCCGGTAGGTGTTTTATAGGCGGTTCGGAAAGCCCATAGAGCATCGTCAAGCTTATCACTCCAAGAAGCTCTATTCTCACCTATGGTTCTTTCTAAAAAATCCGTTTAATTCCCTTATTTGAAAACTCAACTTGACCACTCGTTTGTGGGTGTAAGGAGTCGTAAGACGATGGATCACGCTATTACTTTGCCATGACCTTTGTAAATTGGTCATTACAAAAATGTGTGCCTCTATCACTTATTATAGCACGAGGGGTTCCAAATCTAGCAAAAAGACTTTTCAAGAACTTACAAACAACTCGAGCATCATTAGTAGGTAAAGCCTTAGCTTCCACCCATTTGGACAAATAGTCCACCGCAACTAAGATGTACTTATTTCCTCTACTTGATGGAAATGGACCCATGAAATCAATCCCCCACAAATCAAAGATCTCACAAACTTGTATTGCATTCTGAGGCATCTCATCTCTTTGAGAGATTGAGAGATTTTGCCTTGTCTTTGACAAGCATCACAATGTTTAACCAAGTTGAAAGCATCTTTATAGATGGTGGGCCAAAAGAATCCGGTGTCAAAGACTTTACGAGCGGTGTAATTGGCACTATGATGGCCTCCCGTAGGTCCGTTGTGACAAGCCATGAGAATCTCATTAGCCTCTTTGCCAAAAACACATCGTCTAATGACTTGGTCCGCACAAATTTTAAACAAGTACGGGTCATCCCAATAGTAATGTTTAGCATCTTTGAAAAACTTTTTCTTTTGTTGAGAACTCATTCCTTTTTTAACAAAATTACCCGCATGGTAGTTCGCTAAGTCGGCGAACCATGGCGTGGTATTATCACTAAGCATATTCACATTGTTAAGCACATTATTTTCAACAACATTTTCATTCTCATTAAGCACATTATCATTCACATTAATCTCTTTGACCTCTTCAACTTTCCCTAGTGACTCTAAAGGAAAAGATTCGGTTATATTTTGCTTTTCAAGTTCATTCTTGTGAGGGTTCTCTAGTCTAGAAAGGTGATCGGCGGCTACATTCTCAGCTCCTTTTTTGTCCCTTATTTCAAGATTGAACTCTTGGAGTAAGAGAATCCACCTAAGTAACCTTGACTTAGCATCTTGCTTAGCCATTAGGTACTTAATAGCCGAATGATCCGTATACACTATGGTCTTCGATAAGACTAGATAGGGTCGAAACTTCTCTAAGGCATATACTACGGCTAGCATTTCCTTTTCGGTTGTAGTGTAATGAAGTTGAGCCCCGGTCATAGTCTTACTCGCATAGTGAATAGGATGAAAATGTTTGTCCTTTCTTTGACCTAGAACGGCTCCAAGAGCAAAGTCACTAGCATCACACATGATTTCAAAATCGTAATCCCAATTAGGCACAACAAGTATTGGTGATTCAATCAACTTCTTCCTAAGATCATTAAAAGCTTGTTTACACTCATCCGAAAAGACAAAAGGAGTTTCTTTTTCCAAAAGATGAGTCATGGGTCTTGCAATTTTTGAAAAGTCTTGTATGAACCTTCGATAAAAACCCGCATGACCTAAAAAACTTCGGACTCCTTTTACCGTGGTCGGGTAAGGTAATTTAGCTATCACTTCTACTTTTGCCCTATCAACTTCTAAACCGCTTTTAGAAATTTTATGTCCCAAAACTATTCCTTCTTTTACCATGAAATGGCATTTTTCCCAATTAAGCACAAGATTTGTTTCTTCACATCGATTAAGCATTTTATCAAGATTATCAAGGCACTTTGAAAAATTATCCCCAAAAACCGAAAAGTCATCCATAAAAACCTCCATGGTTTTCTCTATCATGTCATGGAATATGGCCGTCATGCACCTTTGAAAAGTCCCCGGTGCATTACAAAGACCAAAAGGCATTCTTTTGTAGGCAAAGGTCCCATAGGGGCAAGTAAAGGTGGTCTTTTCTTGGTCTTGTGGGTCAATCAGGATTTGAAAGTACCCGGAAAATCCATCTAAAAAGCAATAGAACTCAAGCATTTGGTCCATGAAAGGTAAGGGAAAATGGTCCTTCCTAGTGGCATCATTCAACTTCCTATAATCAATGCAAACTCTCCAACCGGTCACAAGTCGGGTTGGAATGAGTTCATTGTCATCATTCATCACTACGGTCATCCCCCCTTTTTTAGGCACGCAATGAACCGGGCTAACCCATGGGCTATCCGATATGGGGTAAATCAAGCCGGCATCAAGAAGCTTGATGACCTCTTTCTTAATGACCTCATGTATTTTAGGGTTGACCCTTCTTTGCATTTGAACCACCGGTTTGTAATCATCCTCCATTAAGATTTTGTGGGTACAAAACTTTGGGTCAATTCCCTTAATGTCGGAGATTTTCCAAGCTAGAGCACTTTTGTGAGCCTTAAGAACCTCAATAAGTTTTACCTTCTCATCATCTTTTAAATCTTTTGAAATTATGACGGGTAGTTTATTATCCTTTTCAAGAAAAGCGTATTCAAGATGAGAAGGCAACTCTTTGAGTTCAAGGTCGGGTGGTTCCTCTATTGATGTTTTGACCGATTCAACATTTTTAATTTCCTTTTTGAACTTAAAAGGAATAAGTTGTGAAAAAGGATCATCATTTAAAACTTCAAGCAATTTTTCCAAGTAGGTTACATCACCCTCATCATCATTTAAATCCATGTTTAAAGATTCATCATGTTCTAAAAACTCTTCTATTTCTTGTTCAAGAAGCATCTCACTTCCTTCAAAAGGAGTGAAAGGTGGAGGGTCCAAAATGATAGAAGTGGAATCACCACTCTTGGTAAAGTCCAAGACTTTTGGAGCATACTCCGCACAAGTTGCATCAATAAGGTCAATTCGGTTCACGGACTCAGAATTATCATAAGAAATTGTGGGAGTGTCACCACACTTAAGTATCAAAGATTGATCATCATGTCTCAAAATAATTTCCCCCTCATAAACATCAATTAAGGCATGAGCTGTGCTCAAAAATGGCCTTCCTAAAATCAAAGGAACTCGAGGGTCTGCAGCAAAGTCTAGAATCACAAAATCGACCGGGAAGTAGAATTTTCCGACCTTCACGAACACATTTTCGGCTATCCCAAGGGGTTTAGAAATTGTTCGGTCGGCTAATTCTAGAACCATTCTAGTACTTGTAAGGTCAGGAAGTCCAAGTTTCTTCCAAATAGACAAGGGCATGAGATTGATACTTGCACCTAGATCCGCTAGAGCCAAGTAATTATCAAACTCCCCAAAATCACAAGGAATGAGAAATCGACCCGGGTCACCAAGCTTTTCGGGAAGCTTTTTGAGAATGACCGCAGAGCAATTAGCATTCATTGGTGTCTTTGTTATTTCAATTAACTTGTCTTTGTTACTTAACAACTTTTTGATCATCAAAGCAAACTTGGGCATGTGGACAAGAGCATCAGCAAAGCTAAGTTCAAAATGAAGATCTCGAAAGATTTCTATGAACTTTGAAGCTAAGATATCATCTCTTTCTTTCACGATTTCTTGGCCTTTTCAACTGCGAGTTGATGGGTAAGGATATTTGTCTATAGTCTTGGAAAGGTCAGTAACAAACTCTAGCTCAACTATGGGTTCTTGTTTCATGGTTTTGGACCTTTTACTTGTATTTAAATTACCAGAGGTTGGATATCTTGCAGTACTTTGTGATCTTTTCGTGGGTTGATTGAGTCCTTTGTAAACCTCAGTTTCCTTACCTCCTCGAGTTATCCGGATTGACAAAAGGAGGAGGCATAGGAGGTTATGGCTCAATCATAGGCCAAACCTATTCTTGTGGTGATTGCCTTGACTTCATTTCTAGGTATTAGGAATAGTATTACTTGGTAAAAGGTCACGAACCGATGCATTGTTATTTCCCATTTGCTTTGAACATGTAAAGCATCATATTTTGAAAATTCTTTGCTCATTTTGTAAAATCTGTTGTTCCTTTTTGATAAATCGATTTGCAAATTCTTTTTGAAATTATTCAAAGTAACATCTTTTGCTTTTGTGTAAGCTCAAATCTGTAGCATCAAGTCATCGGAACTTGGTACGGGGCTTGATAACCTTGAGACTTGGTTGTGTTAAGCTGAGTTTGCCTCCATGGTTAACTTTCACGCTCCCCACGATTTTTCGGTCCCAATTATTCACCAGTCCTATTTAACCTTGTTTTGCTTTACACATTCTATTGTTATTTCGTTGATTAAAGCCTGGTAGGAGACTTATTTTGGTTTGCTAAGTTGGGAGGACGGTATCTGGAATTTCCATTTTGAACAAGTTATCTGACCAAGCACGGTTTGTTGAAATATGTTGGGAACTTATCATGATACACGGGTACTCATAACATCCTCCGAGTCTTGGACACACATTATTAACTATGAATTTCTACCATAAAGTAGGTACACCTTTCATATACCGATTTAAATCGGAACGAGAGTAGGCACAATGAGCTTTTGATCATAATTTTTTCATCTGCATGTATTTCATTCCTTAAAGTCAAAGTCTTATTATCCGCATAATGCCGCCGCATTTTTGGAATTCATGTTAGTGTTGAAGACGTAGAAGAAGATGGAGGTGATTGTACTTCACTCGCATCTCGACGTTCGTGAACAGTCTAACTTTGGCTTATATTCTCTATGATTTGTAATCCTTCGGTTGGAGCTTTTGTAGAGAACATTTCCTCCGTCAGCGGAATTAGTGGAATCTTGGTCATTATAGCTAATACGAATTGTAGAATGTATTTTAATAAAATTTTCATGTCTAATTGGTGCCTGAGCGAAAACCCGTGATGAGCGACACTTCCGTAGATGTGTCCTTGAAAACGCTGCCTAAGCATCGGTAGAAAGATTCTTGGATTGGTGGTTTTCACAAATATAAAATTTATTATTATATATTAATAATATTTTAAATATATAATTAAGATAAAAATCAACAAGAGCAATGTTAACGTTGAAGTAGTATTGAAGTGTTCCCCGGGTCGTTTATCTCTCCATCGAGGCTGGAATGGATATGATCGATACAATCGACAGATTGAGTTTGAAAGAAGGATTTGATTTGAGTAGGTGGGAAAAGTCAACTTAGATTGTCTAGGAACAAAACATTACAGAAAACCGCGAGAAATTTTGAAAATTAAACTAGAAAGCGCGAGGGCTCGAAATTCCGAACAAAAGGGGGAGGAAAAACAAAAAAATCTTTAAAAATAAACCTACGAAAAAATTTTCAATTCTAAAACTACTTATATGGACAAATAACGAAGAATGAACAAGACTAGACTGAAAACGGAGTTCGTTTGACCCCCTCAAAAAACGAGTCAAAACAAATAACGTAACGGACCGTTATTTAAGATGACAAATTGTAAAATGACCCTACGAAAAATTTATGATTTTTTCCTGACGAAAAAAGTGGTTGGAGTGTGTGGTGTAAAAGGGTGTAGTCGCGCTGGTCCCGGGTTCGAGTCTTGCTTCGACCGGCTCAAGTGTCTTCACCTTTTTCTTTTTTTTGTCTGAAAACTCAAGATAAGCAAAATTGTTATGCTCGTGGGGCTTAACAACTTTTTTCGTGACCTACAATTTTGCCTGAAAAAGAAATAAAATAAGCTTAAAAATTAGCTTAAATTTGCTGTTAGCTTAAGTGGCTTAGAAGCAAAAAATAAGGCTAAGTCTTTTTAGACTTATGGTCATATATAAGCTATATTAAGGACAAATAGGATGAGATGGGCTAAACTAAGTCTAAATAAGACTTAAAAGTCTAATGGCTTAAGCCTAATAAGCTGATGTACAGCTATATTATGCAGGGAGCTTCAAACTTGCTTAAATGGCTAAAATGGCTTAAGTTTTGGACAATTAAGCTTAGGAAAAATGTAAATAAGCTAACAATTAGCCTAGGTTAACCTATAAAAGATGTAATTGAAATAGTTAAAATATGAGCTATTTCGAAGCTCAATAAGCTAAAATGAAAAATAAGCAATCCTAAGTAAGTCATTCAAAACGAGTCATGGTGCTAATTTGGCTTAGAAATTTACAACAAACAAGCTTTTAAAAGCTGAAAGTAGAGAAGCGTATTCTAAGGGGTTATAAGCTCTCTACATGTAAGCTAGAGACTTGGGCTTTTATAGACAAAAAAGCTAAGATGAGGATTAAAGTCTCCCCTTTTCACCAGGGGCTCGCGCCTTAAGGCTTAGCTCAAGGGCTTATTTTGACTGCTTATAATAATAGCTGTCAAATAAGCTCTATAATAAAGTAAGCTAAAAACAGATGGTTGCAACATGGACTAGGGACTTGTGCACCAAATTTTTACTATTTAATAAGCTTAATACACTTGCTGATTTTTGATGTGAAAAAGGGTCTTGGACTTGTTAATATGTGGCACCTAAAGAAAACTTGAGGAGTTTTGACTTATACAAGTCAAAGGACCAAAGGTTTTGACTCAGGAGTTTTTAACACTCACAAAACTAACCTTTTTGATGACAAGAAATCAAATCTCAGTGCTAATCAAATAAGCACTTGTGGATTTTTTAAATTCTACACAGTTTAAAGAATGGTTTAGGAAGAGCTCTTGAAAAAAACGATTTTAAATACTGGATAAATCTTTTTCTAAACAGCTTCAACTTGAAGATTAAATACTTAAGTTTAAATAATAATTAAGTACCTCAACAATAGAAATAAACATTTTGACCATTGTCATAGGTTATCCCTTACACCCTTTATTCTACTCAAACTGTCAAAACTATAGATGTAATAAAAACCTATTTATAAAAGCTAAAAAATCTTTAATCATTTTTGCTACTCCTACTCTATATTATCTAATTAAAGCTATTTTAAAACTAAAAGTTAACTGTCTTATTAATGAGATTAATCTAGTTTCTCTACTTGCCTTAATACACTTATATTTAAGTTTTAAAAGAGTAACTAAGATTAACAAATTTAAATCCAAGGAAAACTGAAAACAGCTGGAGATTAAACCTAATCAAAACTCTAGTTTGAAAGAATGTTACAAAACTTGAGTAGAATAAGCAATGTAAATGTAGAATTAAGCTAAATAATAACACTTAGAAATAGACCTGAGTGTTTTGTAATCTTCAGTAACTCAGCCACTCTTGAAGAGTGAGTGGCTTAAAATTAAGCACCTAGTGAGGGTACTCCTTAGCATCCTAGTCCCTGAGCTTAAAAGCTTAAATAAGCTATTATTAGCTATTTCTTCATATAGCATTCCAAAAATCAGCCTCAATTGAACATTTTGGAACTATAATTCAAATGATAAACTGGATTTTAGGCTATATAACAAGTTTTACACAGTATTATAAGTTTATTAACTAGCTATAAGATTGCAGAAATAGCTTATGTGAGCTTATTGAGTAATAATAGATTTAACTTTTCTATTTAAAACTGAGATTTAGTATTACAAAAAGAAAGTTGCTTTAAAGTCATTAATACTATTTAAAAAAGTTACACTTATAATGACTAAAAACTTAACTGTTGGCCATAATGGCTTTAGAAAGCTATTTATAAGAAAAAAATGACTCGGGTCTTGCTCTCTTCTTTTCTTGCTGTTGTGCTAGTTTGTAGACTCAATCCAAAAGGGTTGTGTTTTGTTGTGTGAGGGGTCACATCCTTAACTCTAGATAGCCATTCAATCTTCAAAAATCCATCTTTGGTCGTTCGAAATAGGCCTTGGGAGGTGTGGGATTGCCAACTTGGCAATCTCACAGCTGGGAAAGGTAGTGGAGGAGGGGGGAGGTGAGTATCCATGGTGGTGGAGAAGAAACACAGGGTAAAAACGGGTATACACACCCGTGAGTGTGTTTGGGGGGAAAACAAGGCGGGAAAGTCTGTTTAAGGTTATAACAGAGTGTGGGTTTGGGGGATTGGCAAGGTTAGCCCCTCATGGTTATATGTTTTATTTCACAATTCGTCCTTGTGGTTATATAACTTTTGGGGACTTGGCAAAAACTCTTTGCACGTTTCGTCCTTGTGGTGTACAAGTTAGGGGGGTTGGCAGTTTTGCCCCCCTACTTGTTACTTTGAGCAAATTGCAAAATCAGCCCTTGTCTTCTCTTTTCCTCTTTTCTTCTTTGTATATAAGTTTAGGGATTGACAATTTCAGTCCCTGAACTTATATTTCTTTGACTTTGACCTCGGGGTTGACTTGGGTTGACTTTGACTTTGACCAGTTGACTTTTCTGTTGACTTTTTGACTTGATTGACTTTCCGGCTTTGATTTGGCTTTGTCTTTCACAGTCTTTTCCATTCCGAGTCCGGTTTTGTCGTTTTGGCTTTGTTTTTCGTCCTTTTCTTGGTTATCCGTTCCTGCACAATACAATTAGCAAAACAAGCATATATTTGGCATTTTAAGTCCGTTTTTGGTTATTTTAGCTCGTTTTTAAAGGTAAAAGGTATGTGTAATTAAGCACATACCAAAATCCCCCATACTAAGGTATTGCCGTGTCCTCACGCAATGCTATGAAGTAAGCATTTACGAAAACTAAGAATCTCAATCTCCCTCGACTAATAACTTTGAAAAGTAGCAAAGTGTTTGTCAAGGGAAACTAAAGAATCAAAAGCTTCGACAAGTCCCGTTTTCACCATTTTTTATTTGTACACTAACTATCCCTAATATTTTTGGATTTTTCTTTTTCTTTTCTCGACTACCTGTTTGACTTCCTTTATTATAACAACATTGGGATCATAGAATGAGAAACGCCCATAGAATAATCTACGGATGTCCTGACGGATAAATTCATCGTCCCCGATTTTTCACTAGCTCCAAACCAAGCAATTAAACAAGATCATTTGTCAATATAAGTCTAAATGCTAAGCACTCATACTTATGACTTGTGAACTTTTAACTCCCAACATGAATATATGATTTAAATGTGTGTACTCATTTCAACTCAACCATAGATCAACTTATTTCCATAGTCGTGATTCAAGATGAATCATGACTCAAAGCAACAACTTATTAGGACCTTGTAACTTGATTTTAAAGAACGAGATTTTAACTGTAGAACTTTTTGCAACATCTTCATCATTATACTCATAAGTTCTTAAAGCTAGGAATGCGTTGCTTAGTTTGAACACCTACCCAGGCCTCGCTCCCTAGTAGGATATCACAACCAACGACCGATGTTCTTAGTTTGAAAACCCACCCCGTTGCTAGCGTAGTGGGAAATCACAACAACACCTTCTTCCTAATATGGCTAAGGATAAGTGTCTTAGTTTGAACCCTCACCTAGACCTCGCTTCCTGGTGAGATATCACAACACACCAAATCCTTAGAAGTAAAGATGTAATGTCTTTAGTTGGAACCCCCACCACGTGGTTTAGCGGAGTGGGATATCACGACACATCTTTACTTGCCCAATAATCAAATGTATGCTTATTGGAAAATTTCGATATACATGCATTTTTGCATTCATTACTTAACTCATGCCTTCTTGGCATTTTAACTTTGGAATATTAAGAACAAAAAATCTCGCTTTAAAGATCAATTACAAAATTGAAGCTTTTCTAAAAACATTGATTGACTTAGCTGAATTGAATTGAGTACGTATGAATTAGGTGATTAGAACTAAGGAGAATAAGCCACAATTACCTCATATAAGATTTTTGTTCAGCACATAAACTTATTATTTAACTCTACACTTCTTGTTCTTCACCTATCTAAAATTCGAAGCAATCGAATTCGTGAAAGCTAGCCATAAGTGATAATGAGAACTAGCTACGCCTCAACAAGCCCGATCGAGTCAAAAAATTATTCTCAATTCTACCCATTAGGAAAGTCAAACTATGACAAAACCCTTTATTTTATTTTATGAAATTTTTAAATTTATCAATTTTTTTGAATTTTTGCAAAATTTTGTGTAAAAACAGGACTGCGTTATAACAACGGACTGCAGGCAAAAATCAAAATCGAAGATCCCCGCCATAATAGAACTAAACATCGACCTCGATGTTTCACAGGGGTTCCTAGTAAATCTAAGGCCGATTTAAAAGTGTGCCAAAAGATAAAAACGATTAGTCCGATTAGATTTGGATACTGGATTTCCAAAATAAAGCGAAGATGTAAACTCATGAGGATAACTGCGAACATGAGAGTCTTCACAATCCTAGAAAATCCTGGTCATACAATTCAAAGCACACAAAACATGGACAAAAAACACAGGTAATAGGAAAATGTAAGCCCATCACAACACAAAAACAACTTATTAGCATAAAGAAAGAATTTAGACTGATAAGCATGGGTTGCCACCCACGCAGCGCCTTGTTTTTGTTAACCGAGTCACAAGCTCGAACTCCAAACCCCGAATTCATTGTCCATGGTAGCAGTTGAAGGTAAAATCAACACGTACTTCATTCAAGTGGTTTGGATAAACATTGAATTTCATGAAAGTTCCACTCCGATGAGATACACCTGGCATAAAAGAATGATAAACGGAGATGCCGGGGTCAAAAATGGTATCTTCATTCCCACAGGAGAGAAGATATGGTGGAGCAACTGGATACGTGAGAAATGGAAGAAAGATCCATACAATATAAGCGAAGAGAGGTTCACTTAAAAGTATGAAATCCAGATCCAGGTCAAGGGTGGGATGGGTGGGCAAAACATTAGGCACATGAACTCTTGGTTCTCTTGTTGGAAAAATATCCCCCACCACATCCATAGTAAGATTGCCCAGCTCGGGCTCAATCTTAAAGCAGAAACAATCATACTCCAATGGAGATATGATGTGAGCGAGTTCATCGGCGAACTCCTCATGATAAAAATCACTCCTATCGGCAGGAGGAAATGGATTGATCGAAAGATCAAAGATGAACGAATCATATTGAGAAAAATCAGCATGAGTAGTGGTACTGCCACTACTCTTTTCTTTAATATGATCGTCATCAGAATAGAAAGCTTCATAATCCGGAAGAGAATAATCAGAACGGGTAGTGGTACTGCCACTACTATTCTCTTCCAAATCAAAGCAGAAAGTTTCAGATTCGGGTAAAGAATTATCAAAGGTGTTAGTCTCCTCCAAGAAAGAGTTAAGAGATGTGGAGGAAGACTTGGTCATAACATCGGAAGATGGAGTGGGATTATCTTTTAATGCTTCGATGTTAGCAATAAGAAGATTGACATTCAACAATTTTTCACGAAGGATATCGTCTTTGATTGTTAGAAGAATATCGGTATCAATCCCTCCAACTTCCGGGATAACAATCTCTACCACCTCTAAGCTGACGATCTCAACATCGGGAGGTGATGCATCGACATATTCGATGTTCTCATAAGAATCGTCATCACTCGAAGTAGAATCATCGTTGTAATCGACAACAATCTCAGAATGTTCATTGAGAGCATTAGGAGGGGTGGTATTTTCACAAAGAGGCACATCACACATTTTGTCGGGAATACCCTCGGACTCACTTGGGATTGGGACAAGGTCCTCAACACTAGACTTTATTACTTCGTCCGATTCCGTTGCTGGAATAGTGTCAAGATGCTCGTCCCCCATACTTAGAGAGTTATCGGGTTCCTCGATTGGTAAAACGGGTGTGATTGCAATGGTATCGTCTTCGTCATCATCGTAGCAAATGGGAATCTTCCAAGATCGATCTTTAGCCGCTTGTTCTTCCGCGATTCGCTTTTCTTCTTCCTTCTTTTGTATAACTTGATCAACCAAATCACGTAAGGTTGCCATTTGTTCCATAAGCTTATTTTGAGAATTGAGAAGCTCATTTTGGGAATTGAAGATTGGATGATTGACGGTATATTGCGGGGGTTGAGATTGGTCAAAACCAAAAGAATTTGAATCATAATAATAGTCTTTATTCAGCGGTTGACATTGAAAAGTCTCATGAGGACCCCCACAATCTTCACAACAAGAATATTGTTGTGGAAAACTCGGTGAAGTCTGTGGAAAATAATCAAAGTGTTGATTGAAACACGGGTCCTGATTGTAGACAAACGGGACTTGAGGTGGACAATCGTAACCGTAATGAGAATCGTTCCCACATAACTCACGAGAGTATGGTACGTATTGTGGTTGTGGAGGATGGTTTGCAACACTTGGAGAATCGTTAGAAAAGTATGGAGTTGAAATATTGATTTGTGTTCCATTTCCAACTTTACAGTAAAAACAAACTCCATTGTATTCATTACAACCACATCTTTGGCATGTGCCAAGAAGACATTGTTGTTGCAAACTTTGCAAGTTTTGTAGGGGCTCATCAATGGTTTGATTGTTGCATGGTTTAGAGATAATCGGAACTTTCGGAGGACAATTATAACTGTAATGAGCACCTTTCCCATAAGACTTACAAGTGCATCGCCGACAAAAGATTTCATTTAACGAATCACCGCACTCGTGACAACAATGGTCAATTTGTGGAGGACTTGGTAAGGAATTTTCATCGGGGTCCTGTTTGACAACGAATGGCTCTTGAGGTTCATTAAAAACATTAGTATTGTTATTGGATGACTCGGAAGTGTCTTGGAAGTGGAAGTCATGAAAGGCACTTCCTCGCATGTCTTTTAGTAGAGCACATCTTTGACAATAAAAACCGAAGAATTGGTCCCCACAATTGAGACAAAATTTCAATTTTAAAGGATCGTATGAGACGAGTCGGGTATTGGAACAAAATCTGTCTCCAAGACTCCCTTTCGAACAACCACAGTTTGAAGTGTACAAACTTCCACAAGACGAGCATTCTTTAATCGCGAAAATTGGATCAAACGATAATCGAATGACGTCATAAGATTAAACATGAAGATGGATAAGATAAAGAATTAATTGATATGAAGAAAAAAGAAGATATTTATTGGTTTTTCCCTCCATTAATTCACAATTTATTTTAACGGACAAAATGATAAGACAACTTAAACCTGATAATCTACTTACTTCACGGTAGCTCTCAAAAAGATAAACTCACAGGTGAGCGGAGGAGTAGGAATAGCGCGAAGCTTATTTCTCCTTTCGGGTCGTAGTTCCTAGGAACAACCCTCCTTATACCCACTTTATAGTTTGTTTAAGTTTTCAAGGTGAGCCGTACGTCGTAAGAGACACAAAAGGCAAGTTTTTAAATCTTTTGTTCGAGTTGGGAACCAACAAGTTCACCGGAACTTATTATGATAATACCTCAGTTGAGAATATTATATTTTGGCATTTTACCAATTTGGGGGGGGGGGGGTGAATTTAATTTCTTTATTTTTTATGACAATGATTTTTTATGTTTATTGGTTTTATCTTTGGTTTTTTATCTGATAGATTGATACCTAAAATAAATGAAGTAATAGTTTTGTACCTTTTTTATATTTTTAAATAAAAGAAAATATTCACAGTTTCAAACACAAATGCCAAACGTAACGATAATCGGCTTCACAGCCTCCCCGGCAACGGCGCCAAAAATTGATTGGAGGTTTTCACACTGTAAATATATATAATATATAATAAAATATAAAATATATAAATAAGTATAAAAATCAACAAGAGCAAGTGATACCGAGAATATATAGAATGTTCCCGGGTCTTAAATCCCAACGAGTCGGAATGGAAAATACGATACAGTCGAAAATTTGAGTTTTAATGAAAGAATTGATTTGCGGAGGAGTGGAAAAAAAAAAGAAAAAAAAAAAAAAGTCAAATTAAACAATAACGAATAGAAACGTTTAAGAAAACCTAGAAATTATGAATTAAAACTCATGAAAACGAGGTGCCGAATCCCGAACAAAATGGGGAAAATCCTAAAAATCTTTAAAAATAAAACTTACAAAAAGAATTATTTAGCTTCTAAACAACTCTAGGCATCCAAATAACAGAAGAATAAAAAAGACTAGACCGAAAACGAGTCCGTTTTACCCAAAAACTAATGAAAACAAAATCCCGTACCCGGACCCGTTCTTTAAAAAGTAAACAGTTGTAAAAATGACCCTACGAAAATTTTTATATTTTTCCTACAAACTAGATGACAAAATAAAATTTTCTAAAAAAGAAAAATATTTTTTTGATAATTTTTGTATTTTTTATGAATTAAATAAACTTTTATCTAAATTAAATTATAAAAAATATTAAACTTTATCTAAAAATTCTGAAAAATTTACAAAAAATACTAGATACTTTAATGGTCCTACGAAAAATAAGAAACACAACACAGCTTAAGTAATAAGCCCGAAAATAAGCTTAAACAGCTTTTAAGCCTACAAGTCACAATACATAAATACCAAACGCCTTGGGTCTTTAACGAAAAAGACCCAAGGCCAGTGTAGAGTTGGAATTGTAAAAGGGGGTTTGTATCGAGAGGTCCCGGGTTCGAGTCTTGCTCACCCGGGCCTCTTGTCTTTCCCCCTTTTTTTATTTTTCGAAAACTCTAGGGTAGAAAATGTAAGAAACCAAAGTAAAGGGTAGGCGGGCAAACTTTAGGAAATTTACACTATAGTTAAAACGGGTGCCCTTAAACTTTGAGAAAAGTACTAAACAAACCCTACGCTTCTAGCTTATTTTTGGCTTATTGAAAAATGAGATTCAGCAAAAACTTAAAACTACAAACTTGTAAAAGAGCTTATTCTCTACAACATTAATAAAAGCACTTTGAACTTTTAACAACTATATAAGCTACAAAATAAGCATTTCAAAAGCTGTTACAGAAACTAAGTTTTTTTTGCCTAACTTTTTGGATTTTGGCTTATTTCTTGCTTATTTCTAGAGGAAAATGAAAAACAAAAGAAGCTACTTGAAGCTTAAGATGTGTACTAAAGGTATTTAAACAAACATTAGCTAGGTATTAACAAGTTTAACAAGAAAAATGAAATGAAAAAGTGCAAGTTTAGCTTATAACTGAAATAAGCTTTTTCTCTATTAAGCTAAACTGCTTATTTCAAAACCTTAACAGTTGAAACTCTGAAAATAAGCTATCCTATGGATATTAAGCTAATCTAGCTAAAAGGATTTTAACTGGTGCTACTAGAAATGGAAATTCAATTTGAAATAAGCTAAATTCCAAGTAACCTGTTATGCTACTTTTGCAGGTGAAATAAGCTAAGCTAATATGCTTAAAATTGAAAACTAAATGGTGAAATTTATTAAGCTAATAGAGTACTTATTAGATGCTCACAACTAGACACTAGTTCAAACGTGAATGCAAAAAAAACTTAAAGTTCACAAGCAAACCGCAGTATAAACGCTATTGCTGATGCAAATGTAAAGTAATAAAATTGCAAAACTAAAACTTAGAGGAAATAAACCTCTAAACTAACTTACTAGGTACTGCTAAACCTATATTTTCCATAATGGAAAACTACTAAGCTTTAAATCTCTTAAAAGTTGAATCACTAAACACCTAAAAGCTGTCCTGGTGCAAATACAAGTTTATCACATTCTAAACTTTGGAATTCAAATATCTAACTTTTAGAAACTGTTTAAAACTTGATATTAAAGCCTAACACAACTTTATGAAAAGCTTTGACAGAATGCTGTTGACTTTAAGAGTCAAACACAGCTTATACCAAACACTCCCTATTTCTAACTGTCAACATTAAGTGATACTTAAAATCTAATTTTAAAACTAAATCTCCTAAAACCTTTTAGCTACTCTTACTTATACTAAACTAATAAAGCTATTTGAACTTTTAAATGCCTAGCTTATTAGTGATAATAAGCTAGTTTCTCTACTAGCTTTTTAGTACTCAATTAGAGAATGAAAAGATAATGAATTCTAAATGAACTTTTTACTAAAACAGCTTAAATCAATTAAAACTATAAACTAACTAGACACAATGAAACAGGTTTAAGCTCTAACTCAACTAAGTAATAAGCAAAATGTAATAAGCTATAAAGGCTAAATTGAAATTCAGAATATGAAACCTGAGATTTGTAGAATCTTCTTCACCTAGACATCAATGAGTAAGTCTAGATGTCCTAAATGGCACCATGCTTCCCCCCCTAACCCAACAAAAAAAAAAAAAAAAAAAAAAAAAAAACAAAAAAAAAAATAGAGGAAGAGAAAAAAAAAAAAGAACCTTAAGCTCAATAAGCTGAATTTGAGCTTATTTATCCTTTGATCCTCCAAATTGAACTCTCAACACCTCAAGTCATCATTATTTGATTCAAATTGATGAAACTTAGTAAAGTAATGAATATTAACAGAATTTTAACTAAATTTGAGCTTGTGAACAGTAATAAGCTCAAAAGAGCTTATTTAGAGCTTATTTGATGAAAATCACTTCAAATTGAAATAAAAGAACACAAGAATCTTGTAAACTGAATGTTATTGCTAAATTGATGAAGTACAAGAGGAAAGAACAACAGTACAAGAGCTTAAAGCTATTTAAAAAAAACTTGAAAGAAAAATTGCTTAAAATTGAAGGAAATGCAAAATGAAAATTAAAAACAAAAACAACTAACTGGCTACCAAAACTAACTACGTCTTCTTCTTCTTTTATAGATGTGTCTTTGTGTTTGTTGTGTGAGTAAACAGCCCAAAGCGATCTTGACCCTTCAATCTTATCAATCATAGCCGTTGAAATAAGCTTGGGAGATGTGGGATTGCCAACTTGGCATGGGTTTAAGTGGAGGAGGGGGGATAGGTTTACCCAGGGGGTGGTTTGGGTTGCAGGGTAAAAGGGTTGAGGGTGAACCCCGTGAGTTTGGTTTTGGGGGGAAGAAATGGGCGGGAAAAATGGTTGGGTTATAACAGAGTGTGGTTTTAGGAGATTGGCACAAATGGTCCTTGATGGAGTTATGCTTGATTGCATCCATAGTCCTTGGTGTTTAAAACTTTTGGGGACTTGGCAGGAATAGTCCCCAAAAGTTATAAGACTTATTGCATGATTCGTCCTTGGGTAATACAAGTGTGGGGAGTTGGCAGTTTTGCCCCCCCACTTGTTACTTTGCTTAAATGGCAGTTTGGCCCCTCTCTTCTTTTCTCCCTTTTCCTCTTATAAATATTAGTTTAGGGTTTTGGCAATTTCAACCCTTAAACGTATATTTCTTGACTTTTTGACTTTTTTGGCTCGGGTTTGACTTGGTTGACTTGACTTGACCCGTTGACTTTTCTGTGTCTTTTTGACTTGATTGACTTTTTCGGCTTTGGATTTGGCTTTGCCTTTCACCAGTCTTTACCATTTCCGAGTCCGGTTCTTCGTTTTGGCTTTGTTTTTCGTCCTTTTCTTAGTTATCCCGTTCCTTGCTACAATACAATGAGCAAAACAAGCCGTAAAATTTGGCATTTATGTCCGTTTTTGGTTATTTTAGCTCGTTTTTAAAGTGTAAAAGGTATGTGTTAGATAAAGCACATACCAAATCCCCCATACAAAGGTATTGCCGGTCCACACTCAATCTAATGAAGTAAACGCATTACGAAAACAAAGATCTTAATCCCCCCTTCGAACTATTAACTCTGAACATTAGCAAAGTGTTCGTCAAGGGAAAGCTAAAGAAACAAAAGCTTCGATAAGTCTCGTTTTCACCACTGTTCGTATCATTCATACACTAACTATCCCTATTATATTTGGATTTTTCTTTTCTTTTCTCGACTTCCTGTTTGACTTCCTTATTTTATCAAACATTGGAGATCATAGAATGAGAAACGACCATAGAATAATCTACGGATGTCCTGACGGATAAATAATCATCGACCCGATTTTTCAATTAGTACGCAACCAAGCAATAAAACAAATCATTCGACAATATAAGTCTACATGCTAAGCACACATACTTATGACTCGAGAACTTTTAACTACCCAACATGAATGTATGATTAAAAGTGTGTACTCAATTCAACTCAAACCCATAGATCAACTTATTTCTAATATCGTAATTCAAGATGATTCATGACTCAGAAAAGCGACACCTAAATAGGACCCTTGTAACTTATTTTTAAAGAACGTAGATTTTAACTGTATAAACTTTTGCAACAACTTCATCATTATAATCAATGTTTCTAATAGCAAGAATGCGTTGCTTAGTTTGAACACTACCCAGAGCCACGCTCCCTAGGTATGATATCACAACCAATACCGATGTTCTGTAGTTTGAAAACCACCCGTCGCTAGCGAGGGAAATCACAACAACACCTTCTTCCTAATATGGCTAAGGATAAGTGTCTTAGTTTGAACCCTCACCTAGACCTCGCTTCCTGGTGAGATATCACAACACACCAAATCCTTAGAAGTAAAGATGTCTTAGTTTGAACCCCCACCTCGTGGTTAGCGGAGTGGGATATCACGACACATCTTTTACTTGTTCCATATAATCAAATGTATGCTTCATTGGCATAATTTCAATATTCGTGCATTTTTGCATTCATACTTTATTCATGCTTCTTTGGCATTTTAACTTTCGAATTTATTAAGAACAGAAAATCTCGATTTTTTAAAAAAAGATTAAGTTTACAAATTTAAAGCTTTTTTCTAAAACATTGATTGACTTAGTTGAACTGAATTGAGTACGTATGATTAGGTGGATTAGAAGCTAATGGGAGAAAAAGCCATCAAGTTACTCATATAAGTTTTAGAATAAATTTTGCTCAGCGCATAAACTTTATATTAACTCTATCACTTCTTTGTACTACACATTATTAAAATTCGAACAATCGAATATCGTTAAAGCTGAGCCAACAAGCGAAAGTTGAGGAACTAGCTAGGGCTCAACACGCCCGATCGAGTCAAAAATTATTCTCATTCATATCCATAATTAAATTCAAACTGAGACAAAACACGTATAAATTTTTGAAATTTTAAAAATTTTTTTCATTTTTTTTTGGTATTTAATTGCAAAAGAATTTGGTGTAAAAACGGGATTACGTGATAACAAACGACTAGCAGGAAAAAAAATCAAATCGAAGATCCCCCCCATACTAGAACTAAACATCGTCCTCGATGTTTCAAAGGGGTTCCTACGTAAATCTAAGGCCGTTTATGAAGTGTGCCAAAAGATAAAACGTTAGTCGATTAGATTTGGATACTGGATTCCCAAAATGAAGCTGAGGATGTGAAACTCTTGTGGATACTTGAGAGTCTTCACAAACCGGGAAATCCTGGACATACAACACAAAGCACACAAAACATGGACAAAACATGGGTAATGGAAAATGAAAGCCTTCACACACAAAACACTTATTAGCATAAAGAGAGAAGATAGACTGGATAAGCATGGGTTGCCACCCACGAAGCGCCTTGTTTTTGTTAACCGAGTCACAAGCTCGACTCGACCCCGAATTCATTGGTCCATGGGGAAGCAAGTGGAAGATAAAATCATCATCGGACTTTCATTCAAGTGGTTTGGATAAACATTGAATTTCATGAAAGTTCCACTCCGATGAGATACATCCGGCATAAAAGAATGATACATTGAAATGCCGGGATCAAAAATGGTATCTTCATTCCTGGTGGAGAGAAGATATGGAGGGACAACGGGATACGTGAGAAAAGCAAGAAAGATCCATACAACATAAGCGAAGAGAGAAGATTGGTCATCCTCTAATGGTACATTCACATTAGTTGTAGACACATTCTTACGAATCCCGGGGTCAATAGAAGTCAAATCTCCCGGATCGGGCTCAATCTTAAATTTTGAAACATCAAGTTCCGGGAGCGAACATGATGTGAGAGAGTATTCATCGTCGACACCTCATGATTGAAGGTCCACTCCTACCGGCAGGTAGGGAAACTGAACAATCGAGAAGACTCAAAGATAAACGAATCATATTGAGAAGGATCAACATGAGTAGTGGTACTGCCACTACTCTTCTCTTTAAAATGACCGTTATCAACGTAGAAAGCTTTATAATCAGGAAGAGATAAATTAGGACGAGTAGTGGGACTGCCACTACTAATCTCTTCTAGATTAAAGCGCAAAGTTTCAGATTCGGGAATAGAATTATCAAAGGTGTTAGTCTCCTCCAAAAAGATTATGAAAATGAGGAGGTAGACTTAGATCAAAACTTGAAGATGAGTAGGAACTATCTCTTAATGAATCGATCTTATCCATAAGAAATTGTACATTCACAATTTTTGTCACGAAGGCTATCGACTTTGATTGTTCAAGAATGTCAACATTAATCCATCCAACTTTCGATCAACAATCTCCACCACCATCTAAGCTGAAATCTCAACAACGGGAGATGATGCATCGACATAATCGATATCCTCACCGTAGGTAGAATCGTCATCACTTGAAGAATTATCATCGTCAGAATTGACAACAATCTCATAATGTTCATTGAGAGCATTAGGAGGGGTGTTATTTTCACAAAGAGGCACATCACATATTTTATCAGGAATACCCTCTGACTCACTTGGGATTGGGACAAGGTTCTCAACACTAGACTTTATGAATTCGTCCGATTCCGTTTCCGGAAAGTTCAAGATGCAACGCCCCCATACCTAGAGAGTTAACAGGTTCCTCGAATTGGTGAAACGGAGTGAATGCATGGTATTGTCTTCGTCATATCGTACAAATGGAATCTTCCAAATCGATCTTTTAGCTGATGTTCATCCGTGATCGCTTTTCTTCTCCTTCATTGTATAACTTGACCAACCAAATCACGTAAGGTTGTCATTTGTTCCATAAGCTTATTTTGAGAATTAAGAAGGTCATTTTGAGAACTGAAGATTGGATGATTGACGGTATATTGCGGGGGTTTATTACTGGTCAAAACCAAAGACATTATGAAACATAAGCAAGACTTTTTCGTTCCATAATCATAAGTCATCAATCCTTGGTTGACATTGGAAGGATTTCATGATGAACCCCCATTTGGCTTATTAAAAATTGAGAATCAGCAAAAACTTAAAACTACAAACTTGTAAAAGAGCTTATTCTCTACAACATTAAAGTTTTGATTGAAACACAGGTCCTGATTGTAGACAAACGGGACTTGAGGTGTACAATCGTAACCGTAATGAGAATCATTCCCACTTGACTCACAAGAGTATGGTACGTATTGTGGTTGTGGAGGATGGTTTGCAACACTTGGAGAATCGTTAGAAGAGTACGGAGTTGAAACGTTGATTTGTGTTTCATTTCCAACTTTACAGTAAAAACAAACTCCATCGTATTCATTGCACCCACATTGTTGGCATGTACGAAACAGACATTGTTGTTGCAAACTTTGCAAGTTTTGTAGGGGCTCATCAATGGTTTGATTTTTGCATGGTTCCGGATTAGAGATAATCGGAACTCTCGGAGGACAATTATACCCGTAATGAGCACCTTTCCCACAAGACTTACAAGTGCATCATCGACATCACCGCACTCGTGACAACAATGGTCAATGTGTGGAGGACTTGGTGAGGAATTTTCACCGAGGTCCTGATTACCAACG
>BQNB010088774.1:0-20336 GCA_026074375.1 Tanacetum coccineum | reverse complement strand
GAGTGGTTAAGAGTGTGTGCTTGTGAACGGGAGGTGAGGGGTTCGAGTCCCACTCACACGTTTTTTTTATGCTACAGTAACTTTTTTAAACTCAAACTTTTTTACACAAACTTATAAACCTCATGGAGCTTATCATTTTTTATAACTATGACTTTTTGTCAAAAGCTAAAAGGCTTATAAAGGGGCTCAAAGTTTGGGTAGAGGGCTTATGAGCTTAAAGGCTTAATATAGCTTTTTGATTTGGTTTTTAGCACAAGTAAGCAAAAACAAATGGCAAATAAGTAATCACAAGCAACAAAGGGGACAAGGTAAGCAATAAGCAACAAAATTGAGCAACTATAAGCAACTAAATAAGCCAGAAAAGAGCTTCACGAATCAAACAGTATGCTTAACACTTAAAGGGGCTTAAGGACATTTGATTTTTGATTTCAAGCACACAATAAGCTAAGAAATTTAAAAATAAGCTAAGACAGACATAAAACCAAGCTAAATAAGTAACTAAGAACAAAAATTAACATCTAAAAAGCACTTAATAAGTTAAAACAAGAAAATAAGCAATTTGCTACACTAACTAAATAAAACAGTCAAGAGCCTATTTTGTGCTTAAAAATAAGCACTCAAAAGGTCAGGTAAAGGTCTGAAACTAATGAGCTTATTAAATGAGCTTATTGGCTTTCTAGAAAAGCCAAAAGCTCAAGATAAGGTTAACAATTAAGCTAGAAAAGAGGGCTTAAAGGTAAGCCCTTAGCACCAGGGCAGATTATGCTTAACAAAGGGTGCTATAAAGCAGCTTAGAAATAAGCTTGAAAATAAGCTCAAAATAAAAAAATGACTTAAAACAGATGGAGACAAGCTCCAAATGAGCTTGTGCACCAAAAATCAGAAGCTAGAAACAAGATTTAAGATCTGATAATTTGAACTAAAAGTAATAGTTTTGAAGCAAAATTTTCTTGAAAAAAAAACTTTGACAGTTTTGACAAATTAAAAGAAGAACACAATGACTCTTGACTATGCTTTTGACACTTAAAACAGACACACTTTGAAACTTCAACTCAGGTTTACAAGAGCTTATCCAAATAAGCTCTTTGATCCTCTTTAAAAACCAACAGACTTAAGAAAACAATTAGAAAACTTGAAAAACACTTTTTGGACTTAAAAACTTTAGAAAACAGACTCTAATTGGCTCAATAAAGTTAGCCAAAGTTGGCCAAATGGCCACAACCCATTAGAACAAAATTTTGACCCATTTTGGACTCTATCCCAAACACTCCTTTAGATTCTGAAAATTTGATTTAACACTATTAAAGACAGAATTAAGCTCAAAGTTTTAAAAACAAATATTAGACATACAATATTAAGCAATAAAAAGTAAAAAGCAAAAGGAAATAAGCACTAAATTAAGCAGATAAGCAAAAAGCAAAAATAAGCATACTAAGGCAGTTTATACTTAAGACTTAAAACAATGGCATAAAATCATTAACAAACATAAATAAGACATAAATAAGCAATTTAAGCAAGAATAAGCTAAGAATAAGCAGTGCTACAGTACTAATAAGCTAAAAATTTAAAAAGAAAGACTTACAACCTCCCTTGCTTAAACAGGGTTAAAACAATCTACAAGCTCCAGCTTGTATTAAACAAGCTGGTAGGGTCTATAGGTCCTTCCAATTTTGACCTATCATCCATTTGCTGAAGTATTTTTTTGGTGGGCTTTTTATGAATTTTTTTTAGTTTTCCTTAACAGATTGTTTTACTTAAGTTTTTTTTAGTGTAAAAGCAGAATATTAAGATGGTAAATAAGAGCTTAAATGAACTTTTAGTAACACAAGATAACTTAAAACTTAGAACACAAATTGAATTTCATTGAACTTAAAAAAAACATTACAAGTAAAGTAGAAAGCTATACTAGTTAGACTATTTCTTAAAAGCTAAAAACTGAACTCCTTTGCCTCAAGGGCTTACAAAGACTTATATAGAAAACGAGCTAGGGTCTCTCTTCTGTCTTTTTGTCTTCATCTTCTTGTGCTTCTTTGCTGAGAAAAGTGAGGATATGTGTTTGTTGTGTGTGTAGAAACACAAACCCAATCTGAGCCATTCATTAATCTTGTTGCCCACTCAAAACGATCTAAACCCTTAAAAATTCTTGTCCAATGGTTGAGTTGGGGATTGCCAAGGTGGACGAGTGCCCATGTGGGGGTGGGGTTTGCTGGTGGTGACCATTTTGGACGGTTATGAACAGTATTCGAGGAGGGGGGAGGTGACAGAGGTGGGGTTGTGATGTTGGCGGGAAATAGGGTTGGAAGATGTACAGTAGTTTAAAACAGGTTTAAACTTTGGGGACTTGGCAAAGGTGGCCCTCAAAGGATATAAGTGGTTTTACAAATTCAGTCCATGTGGTGTTAAAAGTTTTGGGGTTTGCCATGTTTAGTCCCTTATTGTTATAAGGGTCTTTGCATCACACGTCCTTGGTGGTTAATAGTTTCAAGCCTTGGCAGATTGAGTCCCTGTGGTTTTATTCTTTGATGAATTGGTAGTTTGGGTCCCTCACAAGTGTTTTCTTCATTTTCTTCATTAAATAAGTTAGGGATTTGGCAATTTTGGCCCCTAAACTTATTTTTCTTCATTTATGGCTTCGGGTTTGACTTTTGGATTTGTCGGGGTTGACTTTGGTTGACTTTTTCAGACTTGGGTTTTGTCTTGACTTTGTCTTTACCATGCTTTTCCATTCCGTGTCCGGTTTTGTCGTTTTGGCTTCGTTTTTCGTCCTTTTCTTAGATATCCGTTCCTGCACAACACAATTAGCAAAACAAGCATATTTTTGGCATTTTAAGTCCGTTTTTGGTTATTTTAGCTTGTTTTTAAAGGTAAAAGGTATGTGTAATTAAACACATACCAAAAATCCCCCATACTAAGGCATTGCCGTGTCCTCACGCAATGCTATGAAGTAAGCACTTAGAAAACTAAGAATCTCGATCCCCCTCGACTAATAACTTAGAAAAGTAGCTAAGTGTTTGCCAAGGAATTTAAAGACTCATAAGTTTTGAAAATCCCCGTCTTTACCATTTTTATATATACACTTATTCCTACACATCTTTTTGTATTTTTCATTTTTCTCATTTTTTTATAGTTTTCATATTAGAACGTTTGACTTTCGTTATTTTCTAACTTTTAGGGATCATAGAACAAGATGCATTTCGATCCGAGATTTTTCTAAGATTGCTAAAACCCTTACTTCACTGACACAGAGGGATCAGAAGTACGAGTGGGGCGTGAAACAAGAGGAAGCTTTTCAGACATTGAAGGACAATTTATGTAATGCACCAATATATTCATTGCCTAATGGATCGGAAGACTTTGTAGTTTACTGCGACGAGTCAAACCAAGGGTTTGGTTGTGTACTCATGAAAAGAGGCAAGGTAATCTCCTATGCATCATGAAAATTAAAGATCCATGAGAAGAATTATACAACACACGACCTAGAATTGGGAGCAGTGGTCTTTGCTCTTAAGACTTTGAGGCATTATTTGTACGGGACGAAAAGTATTATCTACATGGATCATAAGAGTTTACAACATATATGCGACAAGAAGGAGTTAAATATGCGCCAACGAAGATGGATTGAATTGTTTAGTGATTTCGACAGTAAGATTCGTAACCATTAGAGAACGGCGAATGTAGTGGCTGATGCATTAAGTAGAAATGAGAGAGTGAAACCAAGACGAGTACGCGTAATGTTCATGACTATTAGTCAAGTGTTAAGGACAAGATATCTAAATCTATCATAAAAACACAAACTTTAACATTTTTAACACCAAAATTTTTTCCACCTTTTTATGTTTTTGAATAGATTTTCAAATAAGCTAAAAACTAGATAAGCTAGATGATTTAGAACGAATATAAGCTGTTTTAAAGCTACAAATAAGCTAAAACATCAAAACAATAAAAAGCTTAAAACTAAAAACCAAACGTAGGTTAAAAAAATAAAAATGGTGCGTTTTTTAGGAACCTATGATATCATTTCACTTCCATAATCAAATCAAGAAATAAAGATAAGAAGATGAGAAGAAAATAGAAGGAAGAACTAGAGAGAGAAAGTAGAGAGAAAAGAAAGAGTGGTGGATTATCCAAGTGTGAAACCTTCAAAATGAACAACCAACCCTTATCCATGTCTGGAGAAGGGGTATGTATACTTCCACATGAGGCCGGACTATGTAAGGCTTTATGGGCCGTGTGGTTTGTTTCTTGGGCCAGGCTCGGGATTACTTAGGCTTTAGCCTATAACACGTGACCAATTAGCTTACATAAATGAGCCTATTTACCCTTTCTAGCCTATTACAACATATAATAAGTAAAGACCGAGCTTCCATGATTAGTAGCCGAGCTTCCTTGTTCGTAAAGAAAACTCATTTCACACAAAAGATGAACTAGAGAGAGAAAGTAGTGAGAGAAAAGAAAAGGGAAAATGAGATGGTTGATTGAACTATGTGGGAAAATACAAAGAGAACCAACACCCTCTCCATGTGTGGAGAGGGTATTTATACTTACATGAGGTGGACTTGGGCCTTGGTTACATGGGCTTTCCATGGACCTTGGACTAGTTACCTATGTAAGTTTCCAAATATTACTTGACGAGCTATCTTCCGATATCTATGAAGTGACCGAGACTTTTTTAGGAATTTCGTATTCCTAACACATTTTAATTTAATTGTCATTTAAATTTCAGTCATTTAAATACTTGCATTTTAATTATTGTCATTTTTAAGCTTTCTTTAAAAACTTGCTATTTACTTTCATTGTCTTTAAATACTGTTATATAAGCTCTTTTATAAGCTATTAAGTTCTTAAAAGCTTATATTAAAGTTTGTTTTCATTTTCTGACAAAAAATCAAAAAAACCAAAAAAATTCCAAAAAAATCTGTCAAATCATCATTGGAGCAAGGTTTATAAGGGATGGTCTTGGTTTAGAGCTTCAAAGGAAGCATTAGGATTGGTTAATAAGCTCTTGAAAGCTTATTGTCTAGCCTTAAGCTTGGACCTTTTGTAAGTTTTCTTGTTTTTACATTTTTTTCTTATTTAACTATTCATCTGCTTATTTGCTTATATTCTTGCTTTTTACTGCTTATCTTGCTTATTATAAATGTTTTTATGCTTATTGTCTTTCTTTATTTGCTTATATGCCTTTTCTTCATGTTTTTCCTTTAAAACTGTTTTGCTTGCTTGTAAACTGCTTATTTCATTCTTGCTTATTTCAGTGCTTATTATTGTTTGTTTTATGTTTATTTTAGCTTAACTTTGCATGCTTGCTATCTGTTTTTAAATTCCTGTGCTTATATCAGCCTTTATTAGCTTTAAATTTGTCTTGAATACCTTAAAGGGGTGTTTGGGTCAAGACCCAAAGTAGGTCAGATTGAGTAAAAAACTGGTTTGGGTCATTTGGAAAGCTTTAACAAGCCTCCTTAAGTTGTTTTAAATCATTTCTTTAAAGATTTTAAGTATTTGAGTTAGCTTTTAAGTTTTTCCAAAGAAGTCTTTGAAACTGTCTTGACAAAACAGTTTCATAAGCTCTTTTTTGAATTAGCTTTTAAAACCTGTTTTTGAGTCTTGCTTTTGTGTCCCTTTTAGTGTCTAAATAGAGTAGTCAAGTATCTTTAAGTTTTCTTTTGAATTTGTAAACATTCTGTCAAAACTGGTAAGTATTTTTCTAAGTCTTAAACTGCCCTTTTCACTTTTCATTTTCAGTTAATAAAAATTGTTTTTAGGCTTTTAAATTTTGAGCATAAGTTCATTGGGTGTTGAACCCAATCTGTTTTAACTTGGTTTCATTTTTAAGCTTATCTTACAGCTTATTTTTAAGCCTGCATTTTGCTTTTTGACTCTACAAAAGTTTGAAAAACCAAGCAGTCTTTGTGACATCCCATTTTCACTTCACCTTTTTCTAGCTTTTTAGAATTTTAAACTTTGATTTTTTTGCTTATTTTAGTAGCCATTAAGCTAAGCTTTAAGCTGGTATAAGCCTTAGGCCCATAAGGTTCCATTGTGGCACTTAAAATTAAGCCCAAACCTTGTCCCCTAGGCCGTTAGGCCTGCAGTTTATGCCTTATTGCTTATTTTTCTTTTTCTTACTTATTCTGCTTGTTGTCCTGGCTTAATTGTGCTTACATTTGCTTATTAGGTTTAGTTGCTTATTTGTTTTAGCTTATCCTTCATTTTCATTATTTGAGCTTAAAAAGCCTTAACAGTTAGATAACTTTAGGACTTAGTTTAAAAACCACAATCTGCCAGCTTATTTTCACCTTTTTTGTGCTTATTTTTAATTTACAAAAAAGTTATCTTTTTTAAAGTTGCTTATTTTTGCATTTTATATAAGTCTTAAAAAAAAGAAAAAAAATTATATTTCTCATAAAGGAAGCCACAAGGATTCGACCCTGTGACCTCCTTTATAACACACACACGTCCCACCTATCCCACACACTAACCAACTGCCCTTGGGTCTTTTCACCTGCCATTCTTGCACAAACAAATCTTTTATATCCACTTTAGCCCATTAAGCTTATAAGCACTTTTTGCTTTTTCCCAGCTTATTCAATTAAGCTGGGTGTTCCCTTTTATTTTTCTTAGATAGCCCGTAGCTTAAACTATTTTCCACATTTTTTTCAGAATTTTCAAAAATAGTTAAATATTTTTAATTAAATTTTCTTTATAAAATTGTTTTTAATTCATAAAAAATTATTAAAAAGTCAAAAAAATATAATTCTTTTTTTAAATTTTCTTTTATCAAATAGAACCTAGGAAAATTAAATTTGCTTTCGTAGGGTTATTTTTGCAAAATTAAGTCTTTTAAAGAACGGGTTTCAGGTCCGGTTCTCGTTTTTAGGTTTTAATCACTTTTAGCTTTCGGTTTTAGGTTTTCCTTACTCGTTTTTGCATTTTAATTGTAGAAATTAGAAAACCAACTCCAAAAGTCTTTAACCATTCAAAAACGCGATCACAAACGTCTTCGATTTTCAATTTGCACCTCGACGGGATTACGACTTCGGGTAGGTTTTGAGGGATTGTGCTTTGGATAAAAGCAAATCTTTTAAAAGCCTCTTGGAATACTTACTATTGATAAAATCCTTATATTTATATATATTTATTATCTATTTATATATACGTGTTCGGATCGAGATCAAGGCACTCTGTTGATGGCTCTCCCTAATGAACATCAACTAAAATTCAACACCTAAAAAGATGCCAAGACTTTGATGGAAGCTATAGAGAAGATGTTTGGAGGTAATAAGGAGTCAAAGAAAGTACAGAAAACACTTCTTAAACAATAGTATGAGAATTTCAATGGAAATAGCTCAGAAGGACTTGACTAGATCTATGATAGGCTGAAAAAGCTTACCAGTCAACTAGAGATTCATGGAGAAACTATTTCTCAAGAAGATGTAAATCTAAAGTTATTAGGAAGTCTGCCATCTGAGTGGAAGACTCATACCCTGATTTAGAGGAACACACTGATTTAGAAGATCTAAGCATGGATGACTTGTACAACAATCTGAAGATTTATGAAGCTGAAGTCATGGGGTCATCTAGCACAAGCCAAAACATACAAAACGTAGCTTTTGTGTCTTCCAATAGCACTGGCATCACAAATGAAGCAGTTAAAACTGCTCATGGTGTTTCTGCTGCTAACTCAAAGGCTAATGCTTCAACATTACCAAATGTTGATAGTATGAGTGATGTTGTGATCTACTCTTTCTTTGCTAGTCAGTCTAATAGTTCACAATTAGACAATGAAGACCTAAAGCAAATTGATCCTGATGATTTAGAGGAAATGGAATTGAAGTGGCAGATGGCAATGCTGACAATGAGAGCAAGGATATTTCTCAAGAAGATAGGAAGGAATCTAGGTGTTAATAGGACTGATACCATTGGCTTTGACAAAACCAAGGTGGAATGCTATAATTACCACATAAGAGGTCATTTTGCTAGGGAATACAGGGCACCCAGGAATCAAGACAACAGAAATAGGGAGCCTACCAGAAGAACTGTGCCAGTTGAGGAAACCACTTCTAAAGCCTTAGTGTCTTAGTGTGATGGCCTTGGCTATGATTGGAGTGACCAAGCAGAAGAAGGTCCAACCAATTTTGCACTAATGGCTTATACTTCTTCAGGTTCTTCAAGCTCAGACACTAAGGTATCAACTTGTTCTAAAGCATGTTTAAAATCTTATGAAACTCTTAAAGAACATTATGATAATCTGACAAAAGATTTTAATAAGTCTCAATTGAATGTAGGAGCTTATAAAGCAGGTCTAAAATTTATAGATGCTAGACTAGATGTGTATAAAAAGAATGAGGCTGTTTTTGAAAAGGACATAGAGATTTTAAAACTTGATATTTTGTTGAGAGATAATGCACTAACAGAGCTTAGAAAGAAATTTGAAAAAGCTGAAAAAGAAAGAGATGATTTAAAACTTACCTTAGAAAAGTTTGAAAATTCATCTAAGAATCTAAGCAAACTGTTAGATAGTCAAATATGTGATAAGTTCAAGTCTGGTGTGGGGTATGATCGTCAAGTGTTTGACATTCAAATATTTAATAGTTAGGTGAATGATAAGTACAAAACAGGTGAAAGGTATCATGTTATTCCCCCTCCCTATATTGGGAACTTCATGCCCCCTAAACTTGATTTGGTACTTGCTGATAAGGATGAGTATGTATTTAGTGAGCCAGTAACTAGTGTACCTGCAGCTACAACTATTGAAGTTAAGACTAGTGAGTCAAGACTTAAGTCTGTTAGTGAATCACTTATTGAAGACTGGGTATCTGACAGTGAGAATGAGAATGAGACTGAGTCTAAGTCTAGACAGAGAAAACCTAGTATTGCTAAAGTATAATTTGTTAAATCTTCTAAGCATGTGAAATCACCTAGGAAGTATGTTAAGAAGGTAGAGAACAGTAAGCAAGCTAATTATCCTAGGAAAAATAGTCAAAGTCCTAGAGGTAACAAGAGAAACTGGAATAATTTGATGACTCAGAAATTAGGAAGTAATTTTGAGTTTAAAAATAAAGCTTGCTTTGTATGTGGCAGTTTTCATTTGATCAAAGATTGTGATTTTTATGAAAAGAAAATGGTGGAAAAACCTGTCTGGAACAATGCTAGAAGGGTGAATCACCAAAATTCTCAAAGAATAACTCACCCTCATCCAAAAAGAAATTTTGTTCCAAGAGCAGTCTTAATGAAATCTGGCTTTAAAACACTTAATACTGCTAGGCAAAGCTCTTCAAGAGCAGCAGTATCAGTTAATACTGCCAGACCAATTAATACTGCCTACACAAGACCAATAGTGAATAGTGCAAGACCAGCATCAAATGTATTTAATAGAGCACATTCACATGTTAGAAGGCCCTTTAACAAGTATACAACAAATAAGAACAGTAATTTCAATGAAAAAGTTAATACTGTTAGGGAAAATGTTACTACTGTTGGGCCAAAAGCAGTAGTAAGTGATAATAAGGGAAATGAGGCTAATGCTGTTAAGGCCTCAGCATGTTGGGTTTGGAGACCAAAACACAAAGTTTTAGACCATGTCTCTAGAAACAATGGTGCATCAATGTCCTTTAAAAGATTTGACTATGTTGATGCACAAGGTAGATCCAAGTTTGTAATGGCTTGGGTCCCCAAGAGAGTCTGTTTTTCTTACTTTTTGTGCAGGGCAATCCACAGTTAGAGTTGCAAAAAAAAGGAGTCATTGACAGTGGATGCTCTAGGCACATGTCTGGAAACAAGTCCTACCTCTCAGATTATGAAGAAATTAATGATGGATTTGTTGCTTTTGGTGGAAACTCCAAAGGAGGTAAGATTACCGGAAAAGGTAAAATCAGGACAGGAAAATTGGATTTTGAAGATGTGCACTTTGTTAAGGAGCTTAAGTTTAATCTTTTTAGTGTCTCACAAATGTGTGATAAGAAGAACAATGTCCTTTTTACTGACACTGAATGTGTTGTTCTGTTTTCTGACTTTAAGTTAACTGATGAGAATCATGTTTTGCTTAAAGTTCCTAGAAAGGATAACATGTACAATGTTGATTTAAGGAATGTTGTTCCTCAAGGAGGTCTAACTTATCTCTTTGCAAAGGCCACATTAGATGAGTCTAATCTTTGGCATAGAAGGCCGGGGCATATAAAATTCAAAACTATGAATAAACTTGTGAGGGGAAATCTTGTAAGAGGTTTACCTTCAAAGATTTTTAAAAATGATCATACATGTGTTGCTTGTTAGAAAGGAAAGCAACATAAAGCCTCTTGTAAGACCAAAACTGTGAGTTCAATCAGCCAACCTGTACAAATGTTGCACATGGATTTATTTGGTCCAACTTTTGTAAAGAGTATAATGAAAAAGATGTACTGCCTAGTTGTCACATATGACTTTAGTAGATTTAGTTAGGTTTTCTTTTTAGCAACTAAGGATGAGACTAGTAGAATCCTTAAGGCTTTTATAACAGGAATAGAAAATCAAATAAATCACATAGTCAAAATAATCATATGTGACAATAAAACTGAATTTAAGAATAAGGAAATAAATCAGTTCTGTGAGATGAAAGAGATTGAGAGAGAATTTAGTGTTGCTAGGACTCCACAACAAAATGGAGTTGTTAAAAAGAAAAACAGAACACTAATAGAGGCTGCTAGGACTATGCTAGCTGATTCAAAGTTACCTACTACCTTTTGGGCTGAAGCAGTTAATACTGCTTGTTATGTACAGAATAGGGTATTGGTAATTAAGCCTCACAACAAGACCCCCTATGAACTTTTTAATGGTAGACCACCAACAATAAGCTTTATGAGACCATTTGGGTGTCCTGTTACTATTCTTAACACCTTAGATCATCTAGGTAAGTTTGATGGGAAGGCTGATGAGGGATTGTTTATTGGGTACTTTGTTAATAGTAAAGCATTTAGAGTATTTAACAGTAGAACCAGGATAGTAGAGGAGATCTTGCACATTATTCTTGAAAATAAACCTAATGTTGCAGGGAGTAGACCAAAATGGCTTTTTGATATTGATACACTGACAAAATCTATTAATTATAAGCCAGTTGTTGCAGAGAATCAAACTAATGGTAATGCAGGTACCAAAAAAAGTATAGATGTATGTCAAGCTAGGAAGAAGATAATACCTAGTCATGAGTATATACTGCTACCATTATGGACTCCTAATTCACCTATCTCTTTAAGTCTTAAGAGCTCAGATGATAAAGTTGCTGATGATGTTGAAAAGAAAACTACCGAGGATCCAGCAAAAGAAGATGACAAGGATGATCAGGATTTAAGAGAATTTGAAAGGTTGATTGTTCAAGGGAAAGAAGCTGAAATTAACATTAACAACACTAACAATGTTTCAGCTGTTAGTTCTCCTGTTAATACTGCTAGAACAAAATATGCTAATGTTAACAGCACTAATAGTATTTATACTGCTAGTCCACTTATTAACCTTGATGGGTTATCTTATTTTAATGCTAATCCTCCAGATGATCCAAAGATGCCTAATTTGGAAGATACTGACATATTTGGTGGTGCTTATAATGATGAAGACTTTGTTGCGGGAGGAGACATGAATAATTTGGAGTCTTCTATGCCTGTCAATCCTATTGCAATAATAAGAGTTCACAAAGATCATCCAGTTGAACAGATTATTAGAGATCTACATTCAACACCTCAAACAACAAGGATGACCAAGAATTATGAAGAACATGGTTTGATGAGTTTAATTCAAAAGCAGAGGAGAACAAACCATAAAGACTTTCAAAATTGTCTATTTGCTTGTTTTCTATCACAAGTAGAACCCAAGAAGGTGATTCAAGATTTGACAGATCCAAGCTGGATAGAAGCAATGCATGATGAGCTTCTACAGTTTAAATTGCAGAAGGTTTAGACTTTGGTTGATTTACCGTATGGCAAGAGGGCCATTAAGACAAAATGGGTCTACAGGAACAAGAAAAATAAGAGAGGTATTGTTGTTAGAAACAAAGCAAGTCTGGTTGCACAGGGTTATACTCAAGAAGAGGGAATAGATTATGATGAGGTTTTTGCTCTAGTTGCTAGGATTGAAGCAATTAGGCTATTCTTAGCCTATGCCTCATTCATGAACTTTGTTGTTTACCAGATGGATGTGAAGAGTGCATTTTTGTATGGCAAGATTGAAGAGGAAGTTTATTGTTATCAACTTCAGGGTTTGAAGATCCAGAGTTCCCTGACAGAGTTTATAAGGTAGAAAAGGCATTATATGGTCTACATCAAGCTCCTAGAGCCTGGTATGAGACTTTGTCTACCTATTTATTAGAAAATGGATTTCAGAGGGGGACAATAGACAAGACTTTGTTCATTAAAAATGTCAAAGGTGATATTCTACTAGTTCAAATATATGTAGATGATATCATTTTTGGATCTACTAAGAAGGAGTTATGCAATGAGTTTGAGAAACTGATGCACAAGAAGTTCTAGATGAGTTTTATAGGTGAGCTCACTTTCTTCTTAGGATTGCAGGTGATGCAAAAGGAAGATGGGATTTTTATTAGCCAAGACAAGTATGTTGATGAAATCTTGAAGAAGTTTGGTTTTTCAACTGTGAGGATAGCAAGTACACCTGGTCGAATTCAACAGACATTGTTAAGGGATGCAGAAGCTGTAGATGTTGTATGTTTACTTTTATAGATAATGATTGGTTCATTGATGTATTAAACATCTTCATGGCGCTAATATAATGTTTGTTTGTATGTGCTTGTGCAAGATTTAAGTCACACTCTAAAGGTTTCACATTCTCATGCTGTGAAAACAGATCTTTAGATACTTGAAAGGTCAACCTAAATTAGGCCTTTGGTATCCTAAGGACTCACCATTTGACTTTGAAGCTTATACTGACAGTGATTATGTTGGTGCAAGTTTAGACATAAAATCCATAACAGGAGGTTGTCAATTTCTTGGGAGTAGATTGATTTCATGGCAATGCAAGAAGCAAAGTGTAGTTGCCAACTCTACTACTGAAGCAGAGTATGTAGCTGCAACTAATTGCTGTAGTCAGGTGTTATGGATTCAAAATCAAATGCTGGATTATGGATACAACTTCATGAATACTAAGATTTTCATTGACAATGAAAACCATCTGCATAGTTAAGAATCCAGTATTTCACTTTAATGACTAAGCAATTGAGATTAGGGACATCACTTCATCAGGGATTCATATAAGAAGAGATTAATTCAAGTGATTAAGATTCACACTGATCATAATGTTGCAGACTTACTCACAAAAGCACTTGATGTTAGTCGTTTTCAATTTTTGACTGCCATCATTAGAATGCTAAATCTCTAAGGTGTTGGTTGGATAAATTGATGATTGTAATGGGTTAGAAATACTATTTAGATGAAATTGGGGTTTATACTGGTAACTCAAGAGTTAGTGTTGCTGGCATAACTTAATGTTGCTGGGCTAAAAGTTAGTACTGCCAGGCAAAAAGTTAATGCTGCTGGGCCAAGTTAGTGCTGCTACATTACCGTTGGGGATAAAACTGCTGAGGGTGTCTTTGGTAAATTAGTTGGTTACTTCACTTATGGTTTTGCTTAATTCCCTATAAAACCATTTTCGTTCACATAGTAATCACTCTTACGTTTTCAATTCTACAAACCCTAACTCGATTTTATCATCGACATTCACAATTATCATTTATGGCGGACCTAATCTTTGCTGATTCTCATAATATGGTGGCATACTTGGAAAAATCAGAAGATAATGCTGATTTTGTAGAGATAGTTGATTTTCTTAATGCTAGTCCTATCAGGTATGCATTAACTGTAAGTCTAACTGTCTATGTGTCCTATATTGAGCAGTTTTGGTCTACTGCAAAGATCAAAACATTCAATAATGAAACATAAATATGTGCCAAAGTTGATGGCAAGACTATAGTAATAACAGCCACATCATTTTTATTAAAACAATTTAATGTGATGAGAGATCTTCCACTTTAAGAGGCTTGGGCATATAAATTTCAAAACTATGAAGAAACTGGTAAAGGGAAATCTTGTAAAAGGTTTACCTTTAAATTTTTTTGAAAATGATCACACATGTGTTGCTTGTCAGAAAGGAAAGCAACATAAAGCTTCTTGTAAGACCAAAATTGTAAGCTCAATCAGCCAACCTTTACAAATGTTGCACATGGATTTATTTGGTCCAACTTTTGTAAAGAGTATAATGAAAAAGATGTATTACCTAGTTGTCACAGATGACTTTAGTAGATTTAGTTGGGTTTTCTTTTTATCAACTAATGTATCCAAGGTTTTTACAACTGTTTTTGAACAATCAAATTGAAAATCTTGCAACAGTTTTTAATGGTGAATATGATACACATTCTCATACTAAAAAGGTTTTTGCAAACATGAGAAGGCAAGGAAAAGATTTTTCAAGGACTGTGACACCATTGTTTGCTACTATGTTGATACAATCACAAGCAGTAGAGGGTGAAGGTTCAGGACAACCCAGTAAACCCCAACACACACCTACTACTGCTTCACCATCTCATATTGAACCAATCCCTACTGTTGCATCATCATCACACCCTAAAAAGACCTAAAAACATAGGAAAACAAAAAGAAAGGCCACTAAGATATCTCAGTCTAGTGGACCTACTACCCTTGTAGCAGATGAGACTATCCATGAGGAGCGGGGAGACAGTGTGGAAAGGGCTGCTACTACTGCTACTAGCTTAGATGCAGAGCAGGGCAGTGGTAACATAAATAGGACCCAATACACGGCAATACCTAATGATCCTTTTCCTTAGGGAACTAGTCCAGGTGGTAGTCCCAGGCGCCAAGATACCATATTGGGGGACAGACCTGCTCAAACTAGGTTTGAGAGGTTGTCTAAATAGTCCAATGATCTACCTCTCTCAAGAGTTAACAAACTTGGAAGTGGGGAGGATAGTATGAAACTAACAAAATTGATGGAACTTTATACAAAATTGTCTGAAAGAGTTCTTGACTTGGAAAATATAAAGACTGCCCAGGTTTGGAAATTACTAATCTAAAGAAGAGAGTCAAGAAGTTAGAAAAGAAGAAAAAGTCAAGAACTCTACAACTCAAGAGGAAGTTATTCAAAGTCAGGATATAGTCTTCTACTAAAAAGTGTTTGGGTGATCAAGAGGATTCATCCAAACAAGAGAGGAATGAAATTGACCAAGATGAAGGGATTTCATGGTTTCAAGAGGATGCAGAGACTCAGGGGAGGTATGGTCATGATATTAGTACTTCTGAAGTTACAATTGCCAGTGTACCATCTGATATGGATGTTAGTGCTGCTAGCCCTATAAGACCAGTTTATGATTCAATCACTGATGATATCACTTTGGCTAAAACCTTAATGAAGATCAAAAGTAGTGCTTCAAGATCACAAAAAGATAAAGGAGTTATGTTTAAAGAGCCAAGTGAACCAACAACAAAATCAAGTCTCAACCCTCAGATTCAAGTATAGATAAAGGAAAAGGCATCATGCAAGAGCCTGAGAAACCAGTAAAAGTGAAAGGCAAAGATAAAATTAAATATGATGCTGATGTAGCTCAGAGACTTCAAGCCGAGTTAGATAAAGAAGCCGGGCTTGAAAGAGAAAGAGAAGAAGAATCTAGTAATGCTGCATTAATTAAAGAATAGGATTCCATTGAAGTTACAATTGATGTTGATAGGAAATTAGCTGAATAGTTGCAAGCTCAAGAGAGAGAAGAGTTAACAATTGAAGAACTGTTATGATTTTGGCTGAATCATAGAACTAGAGGAAAATATTTTGCTAGAAAATGAATGAGAGAACAGAAATAAACCACCTACAAAGACTCAGCAGAGAAGTCTTATGTGTACCTATTTAAAGAACATGGAGGGATATAAGCATAAGGATTTCAAGGGCAAAAGCTTTGATGTTATCAAAAAGATGTTTGACAAAGCTTACAAAAGAGTAAACACTTTTGTGGCTATGGATTCAGAGGTAGTGGAAAGCAGTGGAAAGAAAGATTAAAGTAGTGGAAAGGAAGTAGTTAGTAAGAAAAGAGCAGGTGAAAAGCTTAGTGAAGAAAGTGTAAAGAGACAAAAGTTGGAGCATAAGGCAGAGAGCTTAAACTTTGTTTGGAGATAGCTCCAAATGATGATAAAGCTATTAATATTGAACCATTAGCTACAAAATCTCCAATTGTTGACTAAGAGACACAAATACTTGGAGAAGAGTTGTTTTATTACCAGATAAAGAGATCTGATGGAAGTTCTAAAGTGTACAAGGTCTTATATGCAATGCTAAATGATTTTGATAGACAAGATTTGATAGATCTGTACAAGTTGGTGAAAAAGAGGTTCAAGACAACACAACCAGAAGGTTATGACATACTTCTGTGGGGAGACTTATTGACAATATTTGAACCAAGTGAACAAGATGAGCTATGGAGAAATCAACAACACTACTTATTGATAAGCTGGGAATTATTTGATTCATGTAGAGGTCATTCATTATTGATGGATACTGTTTCTATCCATATGCTGGTAGAAAGAATTTATCCTCTTATACAACTCACACTTGAAAGAATGTTGAATACAAGATTACAAGTTGATCATGAGTGTGAAATAGCTTATGAGCTTATCAGATTTATCAAGTCACAGTACAAGAAGTGAAGAAATGTTTGGATACATCCTCCTGGTAAAGATAATGCTTTTAATCAAGAAACTTGAAGATTCAGAAGGTGAACATCAAGTTTAGGGGAGGATTGTTAGGATTAAAAGTCTTATTAGTGTTGTTGAAGTTACTGCTGCTAGTTATGATTGTTACTGTTGCTGGTTATAGTTACTACTGCTGGTGTAGACTGCAGGAAATATTCTAAGTCATTACTACTGCTAGAGTAAAGTTACAACTGCTAGTGTAAAAGTTAAGACTGTTAGAGTGTTTCTGCTGTTAGACTTAGTTAGTACTATTAGTCTATTTTAGTACTGCTAAAGTGATATGTATGAGATATTTTAGGAAAAGATATGTATGAGTAGAAAACACGTTGTAAGCCCATTAGGGTTCCTTGGTGTATAAAAAGAGACCCTAGGGCATGTAGTTCATATATCTCATTTTCATATTCAGTCATTTATAGCTTCAAGGTTTTGTATAACCCTAACACTATCAAGAGTATTCGTATTAATATATTGAGGCTTAAAGTTTGGTATTATACAATCTTGTTTGTCACTATTTTATTGATTGTTCTTCTTAGTATCATAGACTAGATTCTGCATAGTCTTTGATATATTCAATCAAAGCTTCTACCATAGTTGTCTTAGATTTATTCAACACAACTAAGCTTTTTACAAGCTAAGCAAGATCTATTCAAGTGGTATCAACAGTCAAGAAAACTTGATGACGCTTTATGGGCTTTTCGCACTGCCTATAAAACACCTACCGGTACCACACCGTACAAACTAATATATGGAAAGAACTGCCACTTACCATTTGAAATTGAACACCGTGCATACTGGGCTTTGAAGAATTGCAACCTAGATCTGATCGCTGCTGGTGAAAAACGAATGTTCTAGTTACACGAATTAGACAAACTTAGACACCAAGCCTGTGAAAACTCTCGATTATACAAGGCAATAACCAAAGTCTGGCACGATAGAAAACTAAGAATGAGGAAAGAATTCAAACAAGGAAACAAAGTTCTGTTATTTCACTAAAAATACAAATTTAAACAACCAAAACTCAGATCTCTATGGTTAAGACCTTATGTAGTAAAACATCAATATCCATCCAGATATGTTGAACTCTAAGGAAAAGATGGAAAGACGTTTATTGTCAATGGCCATCGACTTAAACTATATCATGAAGAAGATAATGACCCAAGGGAAGCAGTAACTCCCTTTTTCCTAAAAGAATGACTCATGAAGTACCCATGGTATCTGCTGAGACGTAAGACTAAAGTTTTGAGAGATTCAAGGACATTCAGCAGATTCAAGGACGTTATGAATGTCCTTGAATCTCTTAAAACTTTAGTCTTACGTCTCAACAGATAGACGTACCCATGGTAATTAAGTATATGTATCTTCCTCTCGCCTCATGACTAAACGAACAACACACGTCAGTGTGTACTATTTCTAGTAGGTTATTTTCCCTTTTATTGGGACACTTGAAATGTGCTTTAGTCATTTTTCATGACAAGCAAGATTCATATTTACCATATGGCTTATCGTCTAATGGTTCTAGAATTCCTTCCTCCTAGAGCTTTGTATGCTGGAGTTTCTTTATGATGGAGCTTTTGTATGTCTTTCTCGCTCATATGTCCTAATCGACAATGCGAGAGGTGTACTTTTTTCAACCCATGGCGTGGTTGACTAGTGCTCACATGATATATTACATCACTAGGATATTGTAAGTACAGCATGTACACACCATGATGAGAGACAACTTTAAAATAAAAGTGTTTATTTTTTAAAGCAGAAATAGTTTTCGAACTTGATTTCAAAATCAAATCCATTTTGTGCTAATAGGTCATACGGCATTACATTTTGATTTATCCTTGAAACATTATAGGAGTTATGAAATTCAAGTACGAATCTTGATGGCAAAGGTAGCCTGTATGTCACTGCAACTTGAGCTCCAACAATGGAACCATCGCCTACCGAGTATAAAATAAGAAAGAGTTCTATAATGTAGATACCAAAGTCACAAACACTTTTCATGCATTCACTTTGTCATAGTTACCATTAATGGTAGAGCTCATATCTTCTGACGAGTATGTGTCTAGATTCATATGATCCCTTAATTTAGACTCATACTGACATTTCCTCATACCCCATGAGTTAGTGGTGCATACGTCAACAGACTGTCTCTCCTCTATCCCTACTGTTAGCCCGAGAATGGGTATACAACTTTCATTGTCAAGAGGTGTTACTAGTGTGTTAAAAGTTATCTAGATATATAAAGTAAAAAAACCGATATAAAGTAAAAAAAACTTCCTTTGTTCTTGAATAAAACGCTAATAAATCATAAAACCCTAAACCTGAATTGTTAGTCTATGATCTATATTACACTATCTTCCACAAGCTATGCTATGGCATACACCCATGCAAAATAGCTTTTAGGTAGGCAACGTCGGCCAATTGTGCCTCATACACAAATCTTGCATCGAGACACTAGCAAAGCCAGACATGTTTAGTCTCTCTGTGTAGCTTAGGTCCGATGTGGTGACATAACAATAGACTACACCATAAAGCTAGTTGTCTTGCTAATCATCAATCTCTGTATGGCAGACGACTAATAATTCTAAGGGTCCACCTCATACTGCATCATCCATGTACCCACAGACATTACGTTATGACGTATATGCCTACAAGGTCTGACCTAGGAGAATGTAATAATTATGGGTGGCGCACTACGGTCTAAGGTTTCCCGGGTTTCTCACATTCATTCACATAATGCGTCCTAATATTTTCTCAATGTTTTATTATTAATGAAAAAAATTATTGCGACTCATTGGTCCACATTTTTTTATCTCTTTCATTGACCATAAAGGATCCATGCAAGGGAATCATAAAAACATTTTCCTATTTATACTTTTTATTACTAATAAAAAACAACGGTTTTATGTTTCATTTATAATTACCTCACACATATAATCACACATATATATGCATAATACATAACACCGGTAACACGGCTAGTCATTCTATTGTTTGTCTTGTGAGCCAACACAAGAACAAACGGTCAATCCTAAGGGATATTATGACATAAGGTAAGTGCCGATATTCATTTCTCCCAATACTTCCTTTAACATGTTTGCCTTTCTTTGCGTCCCTTGTGCTCCCTTATCTTCTCTTTTACTTACACTAATTACGACTTCTCAAAAACCAACAAAATAAAATAGACAACCATGCAAATAAATATAACACAACACACATCCCCCCCACACATACACACATATACACAAACACACACACATATATATATATATATAACAAAATCAAAAAAACACAATTGGCCTAATGGTTATGTTGTTTGTTAATATTACAAAATACTCAAGTTAAAATCTTGTAGGCTACAAATTTTTTAAACTAATTATCAATTTCGTATTTAAAAAAAAGTAGAAAATTTAATTTCAAAAAAAAAGTAATGACATAGATTGCATGATGACATGGCGCTAGGTCGAATAAATTGTGTCATGCCTCCTCTTATATATAATGTAGATACAACACTAGGCCAATTGTGTTTTTTGATTTATATATATATATATATATATATATATATGTATGTATGTATGTATGTATGTATGTATGTATGTATGTATGTATGTATGT
>BQNB010088773.1:0-27575 GCA_026074375.1 Tanacetum coccineum | reverse complement strand
ATCCCAACCGGCCCAACAACAGGTAGTTTATGCAGCCCAACAACTACCAATACCTTACCCGACCCATCAGCAAGTCACATCGGCCCATTCATAGCCTACTAGTCATGGTCAGCATTCTGTTAGCTCCAAGAGTACGGGATTCTCGAGGCAGCTCTAGTTTTTTACGCGTCCCAGGCAACATCTCTCCCAAGCAATGTTTTGAAAGTCTCAAGGCGCACTAAGGTGCAAAGAAGGTCAATGAGCCTTGAGGCGAGGCGCATACCAAAGCGCGGGATTCATAAATATGAGTCGCACTAAATACACTAATTTTTTATGACATATGTCAAAAAAAATTATGACATATATCACACTTTTTCATAAATATGAGTCGCATTAAAACCACAATGTCATCATCTTCATCCAAAGGTTTTGTCTAGAACTAGATCCTCCCCTTTCCCTTCCCCTTAAGCTTGAACTAGCATAACCATCACTGGATCTAAGATTATAGTTTAACTTGTCTACGTGGCTTTGACCCTTCCTTGCTGGTACATCCTCATAATATTATAGTTTGACTCACATCATTGGATCTAAGTATTTGGTTTGTGACTTGCAACAAGCCTCTTCAAAAAGTAGACAATATACATATGACGTGAAGTGATTACATATGTGTCAAATTAAAAAGAGAAGTTGAAGAAATAGGGGAATATGTAGAAAATTGGAGGCGCTTTTTTACTGTATTGTATGTATTTAATTTTCTTTATTAGGATTATTATTTATTAGATTATATATAAAGGCCCATGTGATTTTGTATTTGTGTCTTAATATTTAGATAAAAAGGCCTGTTACAATCAAGAAAAGTCTCGGTCACTTCTAATATTTATTAGTCAAAGCCCGTAGTTAGATATATTAAACATATTAAGCTAATATGGCCCAAGGCCTATGGTAAGTCCATCAATAGGCCCCATGGCCGGCCAAACTAGTGTATAAATACCCTCTCCATAGCTTGGAGAGGGTGTTGGTTGGTTTTGTATTCTCACTTTACTAATGAATTATATGTTTCTTACTTTCTCTCTCTAGAATACATCCATCCTTCCACTTTCTCTCACTAAGTTCCTTCCCATTTCATATAAAAGATTACTTGTATTCTTCAATTGGTATCAAGAGCCATGGAGTGGTGTGTTTAGTTTTTGTGTTTAAGCTTTTTTGTTGGTTTCGTTTGTTTTTGCACAAATCGTCCTTTTTTTTCTCTTTGAGTTCCCAAGCTGTTGTGTACACTAAAGATTATTTACTGGTAAATCTGATCTAGTAACATTATGATATAGGTGTACAAAGCTATAGAATCAAGAAAAAATATCAAAATTTTTTTGTGTCGAAAATCTTATTAAAGGAGCAAAATCTTGATTTTTTAAAAATTCGGCTAAAAACCTTAAAAGTTTTTCATTTTCTTGTTTCCTATAGGTTTTAGTAAACTAGTTGTACAAGTTTTTGCAAAACAATCATCAAAAAGGTATCTTTTTGTGTTTTTAAGTTTTTAGGGTTTCGTAGAAGTGAATCGAACAACTCAAGTCGAATAACTGAGTCCGACAACTCAATCGAACACAGAGTCGAACAACTCCAGAGGTACGAACAACCTGATACGAACAACTCAAAAGTCGAACAAACTGGGTTTAGTTGAAACCAAACAACCAACTAAACTGCAGTGCAAACCGAACAACTTGACCTCAGTTGAAACCGAACAACCCTTGTTTAGTTGAAGCCGAACAACTCAACTCAACTCAGTTGAAACCGAACAACTTGAACTTAGTTGAAACCGAACAACCCTAGTTTAGTTGAAACCGAACAACTCAACTCAATTGAAACCGAACAACCCTAATTCCATTAAGGGAAACCGAACAACTCAATTTTTCAAAATTATACGGTTTATTTCGTTGACTTGTAAAATCCCGTGAAACATTCAACTGTTTTCCCGGTTTTGCCAAGAATTGTAAAATCCCGTGTAGTTTCATTAATTAAAACACTTAAAAGACAACTTAATTAAACACAATTACTTTCTACCACCGTCCGATCAACCAAGTAATCATTTAACATACACATTTCTCAATGACGACTCTTGCTGACAAAGCGATTCTTTCGGGTGCCGACAATCGTCCACCTATGTTGGAAAAGGATATGTATGACTCTTGCAAAAGCATAATGGAGTTATACAAGATGAATAGACAACATGGACGAATGATCCTTGAATCTATTGAAAGTGGTCCACTCATTTGGCGTTCAATTGAAGAAAATGGAGTGACAAGGCTAAATAAATATTTTGAGTTATCTGCTACAGAAGCACTTCAAGCTGATTGTGATATCAAGGCAACTAATATCATTCTCCAAGGACTACCACCTGAAGTCTATGCATTGGTTAGCAATCATAAAGTCGCCAAGGAACTTTGGGAAAGAATTCAACTTCTCATGCAAGGAACTTCATTGACGAAACAGGAAAGGGAGTGTAAGCTTTATGATGAATTCGATAGGTTTGCTTATAAGAAGGGGGAATCACTTCGTGAATTCTACTTGAGATTTTCACTGCTACTCAATGACATGAACATTTACAACATGAAACTGGAACAATTTCAAGTGAACACAAAGTTTTTGAATACCCTTCCTCCTGAATGGAGCAAATTTGTGACAGATGTCAAACTGGTTCGAGATTTGCACACAACTAACATCGATCAGCTTCATGCTTATTTGGGACAACATGAATTTCATGCAAATGAGGTTCGTTTAATGCATGAACGCAATTCAGATCCGCTTGCTTTGGTTGCAACTCATCAGATGACCCAGTCTCCTTATCAAACTCATCAAAATTCACACCAAAACACTCAATTTCAACCACAAGTTTCATCATATCAGTCTCCACAGTATGGTTCACCTTATCAGTCTCAACAATACTCAACTCATCAATCATCAACACCTCTTTCAATCACTTATCCATCCAATGATTATCAGTCATCAATTCACCACAACATCTATTCTCCATCATCATCTATACCTCAATTGGAATATCCTCCCTCAGTTGATCAACAATCTGAATTTTCCCAACAAGAATCAGGTTTAATTGTTCCAGTGTTCCAGAAAGGTGATGATCCCATTGATGCCATCAATCACATGATGTCGTTTTTGACTGCTGTCGTCACTTCCCGTTATCCCACTACCAATAACCAGCTGAGAAACTCGTCAAACCCTAGGCAACAAGCTACCATTAATAATGGAAGAGTAACATTACAACCAATTCAGGGGAGACAAACTTCTGTAGCTGCAGGCACTTCAAGGACTTATACTCCGGGAGCAAGTGGAAACAATTCTGGAAAACAAAGAACAGTTATCTGCTACAACTGCAAAGGGGAAGGCCACATGTCCAAACAGTGCACCAAACCAAAGAGGAAAAGGGATGATTCGTGGTTTAAGGATAAAGTGTTGTTGGTTCAAGCTCAAGCAAGTGGTCAAATTTTACATGAGGAGGAACTCGCATTTTTGGCAGATCCAGGAATTCCAGAAGGTCAAGCCACACAGACTGTCATAACTCACAATGCTGCTTATCAAGCTGATGATTTGGATGCATATGACTCTGATTGTGATGAACTTAACACTGCCAAAGTTGCTCTCATGGCGAATTTATCTCACTATGGTTCAGACGCTCTTTCTGAGGTACACAATCATGATAATGTGAATAATGATATGACTAATCAAGTTGTGCAGGCTATGCCGTCTTCTGAACAGTCAAATGTTGTGAACCATTCAGAGACTGAAATAACCAGTGATAGCAATATCATTCCTTATTCTCAGTATCTGATTGAATCACAACAGGTAGCTGTTCAAAATTCTAACTCTTCTGCACAACAAGATGATTTGATATTATCTGTGATTGAACAACTAAAAACCCAAGTAGTTCATTGTACCAAGACGAATCTGGAAAATAAAAGTGTCAATGATACTTTAACTGCTGAGCTTGAAAGATATAAGGAACAAGTCAAAGTGTTGAAAGAAGGACAAAACGTTGATTTAAAGAGTCAAGATAACGTTTCAGATTCATGTGCACAGTCTGTAGAGATTGATCATCTTAAACGAACTCTTTCAGAACATTTAAAAGAAAAGGAATCTTTATTGCAAACGGTTACACTTCTCAAAAATGATTTTAAGAAAGAAGAATCTAGAAACCTTGATAGGGAAATAGCCTTAGAAAAGCAGATCAAACACCTAGATAATATCGTTTTTAAAAGAGATCAATCTGCACAAACTGTTCACATGTTGACGAAACCTCAGTTTTTCTATGATAATACCACTAAACAAGCTCTAGGTTTTCAAAATCCTTTCTATCTGAAGAAAGCTCAGCAGTTGGAACCTATGCTATATGTTGGTGATATAATTCAGAAAACCAATCCTATTGTGATCCCTGACTCAGAAGAGACCTTAACACTTGCTGAAGAGAGTCGTTCAAAAATGCTTTTAAAACATAAGGATAATATGATGCAAGAAAAGATAAAACAAATTGATACCACACCAATCGATTATGCTGCTCTTAATAAACTTTATAAAGATTTTGAAACACGGTTTGTTCCACAAACTGAATTATCTGCTGAACAAGCCTTTTGGTCGCATAACTCTGTGAGTTCCTCAGAACCCGATCTTTCTGATAGACCCACCAATGTTGAGGTTCCTAAAGAACTTCCAAAAGTCAGCATGGTTAATACGAGTTTGAAGAAACTTAAATACCATCTTGCTAACTTTGATGTGGTAGTCAAAGAAAGAACCACGCCCATAGCTATCACTGAGGGCACGTGGGGTTTCGAACATACAAAAGCTTGTTTTAGGGATGAAATAATTCCATTTGTAAAAGCTTTGAAGGACTTATTTAGTACATTCAACCAACAATTAGTTGATGAACTTGCTGAAGTCCAAAATGTCTTCTATCAAATGGAACTCAAACTAGAACAGGCTGTGAGAACACATGTGTAGAAGTCAAAAACATTTGAAGTTATAAATGAATCAAGCTTTGATCGAAAATGAACGACTCTTGGAACAAGTGATGAGCAAAAATATTGTGAACTTGATTATAAATTCCTCTATGGATTTTGCCTCTGTGAATGTGCATGATTGTGAAAAGTGTCTCAAACTTGAGATTGAGCTTCAAAAGGATTTTGTTGAACAAGAGATTTACGATAAACTATTCAAAAGGTTTACCACTCTTGAAAAACTTGCATTTCATTAGAGTTGATACCAAAACTTAATCAGGAAATTTTTTAAAGGGACAATTATATTTCCAAATCAATGTGCTCCAAGTTTTGATCAATTGTTTGAATTAATTGAATGAAAGCTCAGTCTTAGAGAAAGACTGGTCAAAAGAAGTTGAAGAGAGATTTAATCCACAATGGTAAATATAAGATAATGATAAGATTTAAAAGGGACTTAAAAGAGGATTGAAACCATATTATGGATTTGTGGCATCATTGGATGACAATGATTTTTTGCTAAGAATGAGCATTTTGAAAACAGACTATAAGCACTTTATGACCTCTAATTTAACTCAGCATGTGTTCGTTCAAAAGAACAATGGTGATGATTTCACTAATCAATGTCAATCTATAAGTCTGTGGAAAATTTCTGATTTATATGCTTGTCTTCATGAAAAAGTTTTGGGTAATTTTACAACTCTCAAGGAATGAATTGAGGAAAACTCAAAGGAAAATGATTTAGCTAAGATTGAAGTTACACATCATCCTAGTGATCCAGAGATTAATACGGAACTAATAACCCTAAATTGTTGAACAAAAGGCCAGCTCACTCTGCCTATATTAAGCACACTCAGGAAGAAGTTGCAGTTCTTAGGGATCTAGTCGATAATATTTAATAGCAAAACTAATCCCCTAGATCTACCTTAGAACTGCCTGTAAGTATATTTAACTAAATGCAGGTGGTTGGCTTTTAAAAATCTGAAAACTGCCCTTGTATCAACATTTCCGGAGAAACATTTAGTGGTTGGACCCCAATGAATAAAACAAAAAGGTTAGATTCACTGAGCGTCCATCATCAAGAAACTAATCCCAAAAAGGGACCTTACCATCAACCCAGTTCTACTATCCTATGCTTCTGTCTTCTACAAGAGTTAAAACCATCTACTAGTGCTAGCGGATCACAGCCTTCAGGCAATACAAAGAAAGATAAGATTCAGCAAACACAAAGTAGTACTCAGAAGAATAAAGTAGAAGCCCACCCTAGGAAAGTTAAATCTAGTTTGAAAAATAAAGATCATGTTGTTGCACCTAAAGGAACTGCTCATGTGCAGTTCCAAGCTAATGCTAATTCTGAACTTAAATGTGTTAAGTGTAATGGTTGCATGCTTTCTGATAATCATGATTTGTGTGTTCTTGATTATATCAATAATGTGAATGCTCGTGCAAAATCTAAATCTGCTAAGAAACAAACAAAGAGAAAAGTTTGGAAACCAACAGGAAAGATGTTTACAACTATTGGATATATTTGGAGACCTACTGGTCGGACCTTCACTATCATAGGAAATGCGTGCCCTTTAACTAGGATTACCACTACTACTGAAGCGCCCCTTAGGAAACCAGTTGTTCTAGATAATGAAACATCTAAACCTGCTGTAACATTGGTCTATTCACGGAAACCTAGGAACTCTAAAACTAATGTTCCTGTTAGCAAATCTAAGGTTCTTCAATCTGTATCTGCTAACAAAAAGGAACCCAGTAAATCTTGGGGATCCATAATTTCCGATGTTCCATCTTCCTCTCTTAATGAATGCAGGTCGTCCAAAATTGTCTTTGGTATTGGACTCTGGCTGCTTCCAAGCATATGATCGGTGATCGCTCTCAGCTCAACTAATTTCGTTAATCAAATTTTTTGGGTAAGGTCAAATTCGGAATTGTTCATTGTGGCACGATTTTGGGATATGATGATTATAAAATTGGGAAATGTTATGATATCAAGGTGTTTACTATGTGGAAGGACTTAGTATAACAACTTATTTCTTTCGTTGGGCAGTTTTTGTGATTCGAACTTGAGGTTGCTTTTCGTCAACCAAGCTGATTCATTTTTAATAATTTAGAAGGTGTTGATTTTATTAACTTGATCTCGAGGCAACAATCGGTATACTCTATCTCTTAATGACTTGATGGCGTCCTCTCCCATATGTATCTTGTCAAAGGACTCAAAGACTAAGTCTTGCGCTTTGGCACCGATGTTTGTCTCATCTAAACTTTATGATAATCAACCTTATAGCTAGTCATGGTTTGTGCGAGGTATACCTAAGCTTAATTTTGATTAAAAGGAACCATCTGTAATTCTGCATGCGCAATGGTGTAAGAGCTAGAAGGAATAACCTCATAACTGAATCTTAAGACACCAATCAAGAAAAAACTCTATTCTGTTACACCTATTAGATCTTTGGTGGGACCAATGTGTGTCGCCAAGTGGTTAATGGAAAGGAAGTAACTCACTCGTTCATTGTCGTTGGTTACTCACGGATTCATCATGGGTTAAGTTCTTAAGGTCTCATAAAGATGAAGCTCCGATTTAATAATCAAAGTTTCTTAAGATGAAATCCAATGTGGCTGAAAAGAACTGTTCGACGCATCAAATACAGATAAATGGAACTTGAATTTTGTTAATCTACGTTGCGTGAATATTATGAGAAGGTTGGTATCTCTTACGAAACATCTGTAGCTCGATCTCCACAGCAAAATGGTGTCGTTGAAAGATGGAATCGTACGATAATTGAAGCTGCTCGCATAATGTTGATTTATGCAAAACAAAGCTACGTTATTTCTATGGGCTAAAGTAGTAGGCTACCGATGTTACACCCTTAAATCGTTCCATTATACGCCTTACGTACTCGGCAAAAACACCATTTGAGCTTTTTACCATGACAAAAACTTCCCGACTTTCTTTCTTCTTGTATTTGGTGCACTCTGCTATCCAACGAATGATAGTGAGATAATTTGGCCCAAGGTTTACAACAAGGCTTGTTATTGGTTAGTTTTATTTTGGTTATGCACCCACGAAGAAAGCATGTCGAATTTTCAACCGACGTACAGACGTAAAACTTTTGAGATAATTCATGTAGAATTTTGATGTGCTTGAATGCGATGGCTTCTAAATACAGTAGTTCAGGACCCGCACTTCATGAATTGTCTCCCCTCTTTCTTGCAACTATCCAGTTAGGAATCATGCCAAAACCTCCTCCTTTAACCACCGTTCTGTACCTCCTTCGAGAAAATGACTAGGTTAGGTTGTTTTTCAACACATGTTCGATGAATATTACTCGAATCCCCTACCTAGTGTTGATCACCCAAGACCTAATAGTCGTTGCTCTAATTGAGGAAGTAGCATGCACCAGTACCCGCCGTATCAAACCGGTTCACCTTCCTCAACTATAGTTGATCAAAGATGCCAAAATCACTATAGTAACCTCAAATACAACATCCCGATACCCATCCTCCGTGATTCTCTAACCGGATGTTGAAGAAGACATCCATGATATTGATGTTGCTACATATTGGTTTTGAATCCATACTTTAGGTTTTTCTAAATTCCAGAAGTTTCCCTTCTGATAAATTCTTTATCGTCTTCTTTTGTGTTTTTTTGGATTCTATTCATACATAATGTGCCTCCTGATATCACCAAATTTCTGAACACAATAACAAATGGGCTAAGGATCATCCACTTGAAAATATAGTCGGTGAACTCGCTAGATTAGTTTCCACAAGGCTGCAATTACATGAGCAAGCTCTTTTCTGTTACTACGATGTTTTCCTCATTATTGTTGAACCTAAGACGTATAAAGATGCTTTTACTCAAGCTTACTGGATCGAAGTAATGCAAGAAGAACTCAATGAGTTCGAACGTCTTAAAGTATGGGAGCTCGTACCGATCCAGATAAAGTTTATGGTTATAACTTTGTAGAATGGATTATACAAAGTGAAACTATGTAGTAACTGGGAGGTATACTAAAGAACAAAGCTCGATTAGTGGCTCGAGGTTACCGTCAAGAGGAGGGAATAAATTTTGAAGAGTCTTTTGCTCCGGTTGCAAGATTAGAGGCTATAAGGATTTTTCTCGCGTTTGCTGCTCATATGAACATGGTCGTCTACCAAATAGATGTGAAGACTGCGTTTCTAAATGGTAATCTACGGGAAGAAGTTTATTTTAGCCAGCCAGATGGGTTTGTGGATAAAGATAAACCAAATCACGTGTACAAGCTTAAGAAAGCTCTTTATGGGTTGAAACGAGCTCCACGCGCGTGGTATGACATGTTGTCTTCATTCCTGACATCCCAAGACTTCACCAAAGGTTCAAGGGATCCTACATTGTTCATACGCAGAGACGACAAGGAACTACTTCTGGTACAAATATATGTCGATGATATCATCTTTGCTGCATCTACACCTGAACTTTGTGACCTATTTTCTAAAATCATGTGTTCAAAATTTAAGATGTCAATGATGGGAAAAATCTCATTTTTCTTAGGACTACAGATTTCTCAAAGTCCTAAAGGCATCTTTATTAACCAGTCAAAATATGCCCTTGAATCCTTAAAGAAATACGGTTTTGACTCTTGTGACCCAGTGGATACTCCCATGGTGGAGAAATCCAAACTGGATGAGGATAAAGAAGGGAAAGCCATTGATCCATCACACTATCGTGGTATGATAGGCACCCTCCTTTATCTCATAGCCAGTAGACCTGACCTACAATTTGCTATATGCATGTGTGCCCGGTATCAGGCTCGGCCTACCGAAAAGCAAGTAAATGCCAGTTAAAAAAGGATTTTCGATATCTTCAAAGGAATCGTTAATCGGGGTACTATGGTATCGAAGGATTCTTCGATGCTTTAACAGCATTTGCAGATGGCTAGTTCATGTGGTTGTCAAGATTCACTCCGTAAGCACATCTAGTAGTATGCAATGTTTGGGAGATAGACTTTTCAGTGGTCACTAACAAAAAAGGCAGAAAAAGCGATGCTCGATATCAGTACGAAAGCTGAAATATATTGCTTTGTCCGGTGTTTGTGCTCTAAATCCGTCTGGATGAGATCCACAGCTTACAGACTATGCTTTGGTTTCAACAATTATTCCAATGTATTGTGATAACAAAAGGCTAATTGTATAGGCTACATACTAACGTTCAACATTCAAGATCAAAGAGATAGGCTTCAGATTTCACTTTATCAAGGAGCATGTTGAGAATGGGGTGATCGAACTTTCTTTTCTAATATGGAGTACAACTGGCGGACATCTTACTATAAAAGATCTTGGCCGAGAAAGAATTGAATTTTCTGAAATCAGACAAGCTGGGAATGCGGAGTTTTACGCCGGAGACTCTGAAACAATTGGCAGATGAAGTTGATGAATAGTGGTGGTACCTATTCACATATCCTGTATCATATGTATATACATAAAACCATAAAAACCAAAAAGATTTTTCATTTTTAGAAAACTTTTATAAAAACAAAATAAAAATCTAAAAATCTATAAAACCAAAGAAAAAAATGAACAATGAAAATATATAAAAAAGAGGTAATAAAAGGCTGTCTTTTGAAAACGATAACATTTATGGTCTTAGATAATGTCATTCAATAAGATACGAGGCTGTAAATGAGTTCGAGCAGAAGGTTATGATTGTTTTCATAAACATGCCAAAATGGAGTGCTATTATTTTAAAATTGTACTCGGACATCGTTTTTTAAAAGGCAAGTATTCTGTTAAAAGTAAAACTTGACACTCTCAACTGAGAATTTATTCTAGGGCTTGGGTCGACCTTTTTGACAGCAATGGGCTTGTGGTGTTACTTGCATCACAACATTTGGTGTTTCCTATATTTCCATTAAGTGTACCGTCAGTGCACTTATCTGTTAAATAAGGAAATTCTTATTTGTGTTGTTTGTTGTTTTTTCACAAAAACAAAAAACATTGCTTCCTATCAGATAATGCTTTTTTCAATGGAATTCTGTCTTCTCAATCAACAACGACTACAGTCTTTAAATAGAAAAGGGTCAGTGTTTGTAGGGGGAGGAAAAAATGTCAAATATCGTCTTTTATAATTATAATGTGACTTAAAGGGGGAATAAGGCTTTTTAAACCAATAACGAATAAAATTTATTTAAGGAAAGTTAATTTAAGTTTAGCCTTATGTATGCCTTAATTGCTATGTGTTTATGTGTCTTAGGGACTCACTTTGCAAAAATTAAGTCTATAGGTATGATAGTATTTAACATTAGGGACTTTTGTGCTTTTTATTTTATCTGTATATTAACCCTTATAAAACTTTTTCTATGCAATAATAAAAGGGTATAGAAACTAGAAGGGCTAAATGTGTAAAAACAAAAATTGTCTTTATATCATTCCACCCAACCCGTCCTTTTACACACACAAACACACACTAAACTTAAACATTTTTTTCTCCTTTTCACTCGTTCGATCGCCAACCTTCATTGCATCATTTTGAGTTGTTTTCAAGCATAAGGTATAATTAAAATCTCGTTCTACTCCTCCTAAAAAACTCATAACTCGAAGTAATGAAGTTTTCATTAGATTTGAGCTTGAAATAACCCATTATTCTCAAATTAGGGTTCTTCAAATTCAATGATGTATAAATCTTTAAATTAACTGAGGGGTTATGATCATGTTAGAGTGTAGAAGATATGTCTAATACAGTTTTTTGTATCATTAACTTTTGCATTAGTTATACTCAATTGTTTGCTCGAAAATTTAGGGGTTTTCAAAATAATGTAAAATGTTTCTGGGTTTTGTGTTAGGGGAGTTGCATTTCCTCTTTTTGAATATGGGTTTGCCTATTATTTTTCACCATTTGATTGTAGTTCGTTGTCCCGTGATTATGCTAGTTGTTTTAAAATGGTTCGTTTTTTATATACTTGACGTGTTGTGGCTTAATTGTTGTTCTCTTAGGTATCTTCATGTATACGTTTTAACTCATTATATGCTAAAGAAACATATGTGAGTGTCTACAAAGACTTGTTTGTCAAATGACAAAAATAAACCGAACAACCCACTTACGTTAGAACCGAACAACTATAAGGTAGTAGGAACCGAACAACCTATTTACGTTGGAACCGAACAACTATAAGGTAGTAGGAACCGAACAACTATGTTGTAGAAAGGATCGAACCAAAAATGTCTTGACTGTAGGAAAACGAACAAACTGTCTTGACAGTTAGAAACCGAACAAACTTTGTTTAATAGGAAACGAATACTCAGCTTGCTGAAGGAATCGAACAAATTTGTTTAAGAGGGAACCGAGTACTCAGTTTCTAGAAGGAACGATACTCCTAGTTGTTAAAAGGAACCAAACATACCATAGATTAATCGGAAACCGAACAAACTTGCTTCATGAACGAACCGAACAACTTAGAGTTTAGTAAGAACGAATTAACTAGGGTTAGCTGATACCGAATAACTATCATATATGGAAACCTTGAACAACTTATTGCTTGTAGGAACCCGTATTACTAAGAGCTAGTAGGGAACCTGAAACAATAAGTTATTACAGGAAAACAAACAACAAAGTATTTAAAAGGACCCAAAACAACTTAAGATCAAATTTTCATTTTTTAATAGGCGATTTAAATTCTTAATTAGGGAGATTAATTATAATTGGTAGAAATTATTCACTCTAAACAAGTTAAGTTAAGCTTTATGCTTGTCATTTTTAATTAAATAGATCTTTATAAATGCAAAAAGTCTTATAGTTCCTAATGCATAGTTTACACATCCTGAATTCACCTTCACTGCTCTCTAAATATGTCTCTATGCAGTTGAGATCTCTGCTGATGTTCCTGAGACTACTACATGCAAGAAATTTGGGTCACTGTCAACAGGAATCACTCGTCATCATGCGTTTCAAGCTTGGATATGGCGCAAAAGTCAACTAGTTTAATGTTGAAAACTTCAGAGATATGCTCAAAATTTACCACAAAAACTCCTGGTTTGGAAAGTTTGGAAGAAAACCCTCCTCTTGGAAGAGGTTATTCTATTCCTTTTATCTGAGGATCTTGCGACACACTGGCTGAAATCAAGTTTTTTCTGATGTCAATGTCTACCACATGCAATCAACCTTGGAGATATTATGTGCCCCATAATAACAAGTGTTAAGTGGAAGGAACTACTGCTTTGTGTAAGTCTTCGCCTTCTCATCGTGCTCTCAAATATTTGGGGCATGTATCACTAACAAGCACGTTGACTAGTCTATCTCCTGTGGATGACTTGGTATATCAAGTGGATGAACAAGCAATTCTAAAAAGAACAATGGACCCCCCCCGCCATATGTATTATCCACGTTTCCCAAAGTCTTCTAGTCGGATTACTTCATGCAAGGATCAAGCAATTCTGAGGAGAAACAAAGATGTTTTGGGATTATGTCAGGGATGACTTCATGTTTACCACCATCAGAGTCATTTCAAAACATAAGGACACACAAGAATACGGTGCTATTCTCCCTCAGCACTTGACCAATCAAGCCATGTTGGAGTTCGAAGCTTTCAAGACTTACCGTGGCTTATGCTACTGTGAAAAGGCTTCCCAAGTCAAAAGCTACAAGAAAAAGATGATCTCTGAATCATCTCCATAGACAAAGGCCTTCTCAAGCTTACAAAGGTATAAAAGAATCAAGACTTCAGCTAATGGAGATAAGCCTGGCTACAACAAAGTCAAAAGGTTTAACAGTACTTTATGAAAGTTGCATTATCAGAAGCAGAACAAAATGAAGTTGACAAACTAAGGCGAAGCTGAAAGAATTCCATATCTCTACGCAAGTGGGATTAAGGTGATGGAGTTGACATTCTGTCGAAGCGTTCATGATGATCAACAATGAGGATTGGTTAATGAAGGAGTGTTGACAAACCAGAGGTTCCCGTGTACCGGATCCAATCAGAGAGTGAGAAGATCCTGGAATTTCAGTCAACGGAGAGGATGAGGAATATGGTTTGAGGAGCATTACAGTGATGATGAAAATGATGATAATTCCAGGGGGGGGGGGGGGGGGGGGATGATGAAGTCGATAATCAGAGAATGACACGCCAAAGAAAGAATCAGATAATGAGGAGATGATTTTGTTCACCCAAACTTGTTCAACATACATAGCAGATGATAAAGTAAAAAGAAAAAAGGAAATAAAGAAAAAGCAGATGATGATGACGTGACCTCTGATCAGAAAGTTTCAACACCACCTGATTATGAACTCACAGAGGAAGATGAAAATAAACAGGATGATGATACTATGGGAGAAGAACAAGGCGATAAAGATAATGGGGAATTGTACAGAGACTTGAATATCAACCTGAGTAGAAGTGATGCCAAAATGACAGATGCTCAAAACAATATAAGCGAAGGAACATAAAAATAAGAAGCTCAAGTAACCCTAACTGGAACCTCAGTAGTGAAACTACAAAGCTCCTCTGGCTTCATCAGACTTGGTGTAAATTTCATTAATCCCTTCTCTGGATACAGGATATCGCGCTTATTTTAAATCCAAATGCAGCAATTTCCGTTACACCTTCACTCTCCACTATCATCCCTCACACCCACAATTCCAATCATTTTCCAACTCAACAACAAAACTGTTTCACACACATCAACAACAATTCCAACAACAACTCTGCCAGAGATCCCAAACTTTGCATCCCTATTCTGGGTATTGTTGATAAATACCTTGCGTCTAAGGTGAAAGATACGGTAGATGTGGCTGTCCAGCTAAAATCAGACAAGCTAAGAGAAGAATCTCAGGCAGAGAATCAAGACTTTCTCAACTCACTTGACTCTAACATTAAAATAAAGAAGGTACAACTTTGACTAGGTTACAAATGACTCAACTAACATCAAAATAATCAATTTCTTCTCCTGGCCACGGACCTTGATATCGAACTTATCACATATAATTCGTATGATTTTAGGAATTTCCTGACTTTCATACATATCATCATCATATGGGTCGTATTCATCATCCACTGATGTATCCCTCAATTGTTCTCACAAGCTTTTCAGACCATATCCAACTCCCTCTGATGCCAAAAAATTTGCAATTTCGTTTTCAACAGATTCAACCTCATCATCACTATCCGAACTAACCGGATAATCAACCTTCTCTAGTAGTTTCCCATCATCATTCACCAACACAAGTTTACCCTCCAATATATGTTTTTCTAAAACATTAATCTTTTCTACTATAGGGGTAGAACTTTGTCCCTCCTCTTGCGTAACCGTAGTAGTAGCCTTACTACCCGTTGCTACTTCCCCGGTAATCAGATTATCAATATTTAAAGCTTCAAATGAGTTACTAAGAGAAAAAAAACTACCTCTATAGCTTGGTGAATCTTTATTGTAACCTGATGTCGAAGCCTTATTCGTACCAACAAAAGGAGTTGTCTTTGGAGAGTTGCTCGTCCCTTTAGTCGATTGCTTAGCTTTAGGGCGATACTGGGTTTTTGGCTTTACCGAAACCGGTTTGAAGTTTTTGGTGCCTCTATTATTACCACCCAACTTCTTCTTTTTCACTTCAGACTTCTTCTTTTTCACTTCAACAAAACCTTTATCATTATTCCTCGATGTTTTCTCTTTTCCTTTATCCATGTTATTCACCACTCGTTTAGGAGTAGTTTTTGGACACTTAACAAGTGAATGACCATATATTAAGCATGTACTACACCGAGGAGGCTTCTACTCGTATTCAATACGAATTATTTCTTTCGTATATCCATTTTCTTCAAGGTTTAGAACAGCCATCACCAAATTATCACTAAAATCGTTACAAGCATTGATTTCAATCAAAAATCTTGGGTAGTCGCTCCGCCCTCATGATTCCAAACACATAAAGTTCGCGATCAAGCTTAATCCATCCGATGTGTAAGCAACCAATGGGACATCATGAAATTTTACCCAAATTGGAACACGAGACAAATGATCTTTAATAAGGCTCACGGAGGGCGGCCATTTATTTAGAAATTTAGAGATTCCACGAGTCATCCATAGACCATCTCTAAGCACCGAATCAAAACCCTCAGTAGATACAAATTTAAAAAAGAAAAAACCTTTCACCATAGGTACTTTCTTTAGTCCATACTTTTCCTAATTGCTACGCATAAACCATTCCAAAAATGTAAAAGCAAGCCTTTTACCGATAAAATAACCGTAAAGTGAATTCTTTATTCTGTCATTAACCTCATGAACTAAAGCCAAATGTAACAAAACATCATAATCGGCATCATAAGGTACATTAACTTCATGTTTCCGGAGATTAGCCTTCGTCAACGACGTTGGACTGAGCTTAGTAGCATATGATGATGGAAACTTATTCATAATGGGTTCATGACCAACCTGGACACATCCATTCTTATTGGGGGACGTGGAATCCGGATTAATTACGTTAGTAAACAGGATCGACCCGTATTAATCGTAGGAATACCGGTTTGAACATTACTCGAACCAGAAGTTTTTAGACTAACATTAGATACATCCTTAGAAGTGACGTAAATAGCAATAGTAGTATCTTTGGTTTGACCAACAGTCACGTTAGAGCTACTCGGGACATCACCACTCGTCACAGAAGCATGCCCTACCGTCCCCTCCTTCAGCCCGTTATGAATACCATGAACAGACACCTCCTGATCAACCCGTTAGTGGTCTTGCAAACTCGATAAGTAAACTTAACAGCGTCAACTGAACCATGATGTTTCTCCTTTACTCCCCTCCATCCCTCACTCCCCTTCTAACTTAAAAATTCTCGCTCCATACCTTGCTCATAAGGCCCATACACAACCAGTAACCAATCACCACGAACTGAGTACACGAAGCACAAAGATACCCTATCTTCAATTAGTAATAAAGTCTAAAAAAGGGTTTTAGTTTAAGGCTTAGTAATGTTCAGTGAAAAACTTCGAAACCTTAAAAAACGATTATAGAGTCCTAAAAACAAGCAAATTTCTCACGAGTTACTATCCTTGAAACAAGCAGCGATCAAGAATCAATGCAAATAACAAGAAAGGAAATGATCAGTTGATGTTTCAAATTAGGGTTTTTTTTATCACATTTCACCAAAAACGATTTTTAGAGAACCCTAAGACTAAAATAATCCCTAACTCCACTGACTTGAACAATCAACGAATGAATATAAACCAGATGTGATGAAGATACAAGATTAAAGGAGGGTCATAATTAAGAAATAAATTTTACGGTTTGAATGGGTTGTTGTCATTTTAACGAGTCTTTTCTTCGATGTGTAACGATGTTGTCACTTATGCCATTAATGGCTAAGTGAAAAGTATGATCACGTTGCGAGAATAATTGCTCATAGAGATTCCTTCTCGGACCTTGGCACGTTGTGTTCCATGGTTACCACTAAAGAGATGAGATTAAGTAATCATAACTTAGATTTCAACATGGTATAATAGCCTTAATCTTAATTCTAATTATTATTTTAAACTCCATAAGGTCGTTGTTCGTGGTTATTATTATTGTACTTGTATTAGACTAGATTTTGTTAGTAGATGTCTGTCCCATTTCATTGTTAGTTATATTATATGGATACATAATTCTATTAAGTAAACACCACTTAGATTTCAACATGGTATTCTAGCCTTAATCTTAATCTAATTATTATTTTTAACTTCCCCCACCCCACCCCTAACGCCCCAACAAGAAACCCTAACCGATTTATTTTCCTAACTTCAATTCAATTTTCTTCTCTTCTCTTCACCATGACAGGTCCAATTTCACAACCTCATCTATATCTTTAACTTATAAACTTCTAAATGCTCAGAATATCACCTCTTACGTCCTCGCTAAACTATATGTGGATAAATTAAATTATTCTTATTGTTCTTTTAAAAAAACATTTTGATGGGCTTGAGATTCTTAATCACATTAAGTGTACATCTACTAGTGGTATTGTTGGTGCTCCTACCACAGATGAATGGTTGAAGGCAGACTTCATTTTGAAGTCTTGGATTTTTCTGTACTCTCTGTGATGCTCTCAAGAGCTACTTGTAATGGTTGATCCCAAAACTGCTTAAGATGATTGGGATCATATTGAGAATATTTTTTTTCTTTATAACATACGTGCCAAGACATTTGCTTTGAAGTGAGAGTTATGAATTCTCCAACTAGATGACCTAATCGTTGATGCTTATTTTTGCAAGATTGAATCCATTACCACCATCTCAACCAGTCTTATCTCATATGTCTAATGATGTTGTCAGTTATGCCATTAATGGCTTAGTAAAAAGTATGATCATGTTGCGAGAATCATCGCTCATAGGGATTCCTTCTCGGACCTTGGTATGATGCGTTCCATGGTTACCACGAAAGAGATAGGATTAAAGCTGATGTGTGTTTTGCAAGCTTTAAATTTATAATACTATAAATACCGCTTTTGATTAAAAAACACAACACGGGAAAGTATACCCTTTGGTATGTAATATATCTTAGGTAAGTCTAGGTCGGCCCAAGAGAATTGAAGTTTTCACAGTTTGTAATTAAGGTGGTAAGGCTAAAATTATTGTCACTTATCAAATTAACCAAAACGTGCATATATCAAATATTGTAAAGAAAGATATTAAGAGATGATTCAAGCAAAGAATTAAGGTATGTTTGTTTAGGCAATGATCACTAAGACAATGATATGTTTAGGATAGTGTTTATAAGTTTAGAAATCAAGATAACACAAGTTACAAATTCTTTCGGCCTTTAAGTGTAACTAGTGATTATATCGATTAATAACAACAAATCCTTTTGACCTTTATAAGTTATTATAACCAATATGTTAGATGAAATTATAGAACACATATGTAAAAGAACCCTTTCGGCCTATATTCTTATACCAAATATGTTTTACCAATCCAATAAACACATATCCAAACTCATCATATCAAATATCACATAATGTCGAAACAAACATAAACGACTACTCCATAATCAAACATGTAACACACATATTAAACTCATAAAATTCAAAAACTATCATATCAAAAGATAATAGAAGTATACCAACGTTATAAGGTCAAAAGATGATTATTACAATTTTTCCCAACCAAAAACTACTATCGATAACCCAAGATACCAACTCCTATTGTCCCGAACCCCTAAGGTACTGTCACTACACTTCTGGTCATGAGAAACAAGTGGGTAATTCGTCCAACACGGATGCGATTGACTAGAAGTATGATCAAGGGTGAACTTGGTGTAAGTTTCACCCTTATAACTTTGGATCTTTTCCTTGTGAATTCTATATGTTGTGTGTGTTTCCCCTGGAGTTCTTAGGGTATTTAAAACCTTTTTAACACTTGGGAAACAAAGGGATCGGATTGGTAGTAAATAGGAGTCATAAATATGACTTTATAGCTGATCAGACGCGAAGTGCGCCGCACTTATAACTTTGTGTGATGTACTTTGGGTTGATGAAAAGTGCGCCGTACTTATTGGCAAGTACGGCATACTTTTAGTCGTTTTCAGCACTTGGATCAAAAATCAAGTTGTAGATAATTCTTTTCTCGTCGTGTGGCCGCCTGAATCAACTCAATCCGAGTTCGTATGCTCAAGTTATGGCCAAAACGGTGGACATGTGTTGGGAGATCTTAAACTTGAGTTACTTCTTCGTTTAAGCTCCATATCTTTATGCATCCTTCTGTTCTCTTTCACGACACCTACCATGAACCTACAATAGCAAATTTAGTCTATTAAGTATCGAAAGTTAATATAATTTACCAATAAATATGTATAAAAGCACAGATAACGCATATAGAAATATGTATAAAATGCGCGTTACTAAATCACCTTACACTCAAACTTTGTTTGCCCTCAAGCAAATCGAAGAAAAGAAAATACCTAAATGACAAGACAAGGAAATTATTTTTTTTAATTTTTAAAATTTTTGAAAATACGAAAATATTCTTGTTTTTTTACAAATAAGCGCAAAAGGCGTAAACACCTCCCCCCCTACACACACACACACTTAAGGGTTTGCTTGTCCTCAAGAAAAATAAGGAAAAATAAGCTTTACAAAATAAAATTATAATTATGAAAAATATTTTTGGATTTTTAATATGTGAAAACAGAGATGTTTGACAATACCCAATGATCTTCAAGCTGTTATAACATGAGTAAGCACCTCATGAATAAGAAAATGTATAATTCACTCAAACACATGTATATGATGTAATAGAGGGTAAACGAAAATCACACTCAATTGCTCAGACATGACTTATTTCATACCATAAGCTTGTACAAGAAACAAAACTACACTGACATGGCGTAAGCACCAGGTATAAATAAAAAAGAGGACTTTTATTCGGGTTATAACGTTAGGCTAAGGTTTAATAACGGTGTGGATAAGGCATGAGAAAAATATATTAGAATGGTTATATAATTAAATACATGTCGACAAGTTCAAGAAACCCATGTTGCTAGCCACTAAACATACCACAAACCCGTGAGATAATCGAACAACAAAACCTCGAGCTCGTACCAATGATATAACAATATGCCTCACAAGCAACCAACACATCAACTTTTATTCATAATTTATTACTTTTTTCGATTTACTCTTTTTTTTACTTTGTTTACATTTTTTTTATTTTTTTCTTCTCTTTTTTGTACTCTTTTTCATATTTTTTCTTCCACTCCACATTCAAACAACTAACAATTCTCCCACACTTGAGATAAAAACACACCACAAAAAATACAAAGCATGAAGTCGCGACTCTTCATCTTTGTTGAAGTGACACAATACTTATAAAAAAGTGCAAACAAACTATTAATCAAAATCAACCAATCATACCAAGCAACCAACCATTTAGACTTTCGACATGGGGTAAAGCTAGGCTAAATGTTATATTTTTGAAAAAAAAATTTGTGGATGGGAGAAACGAACAGAAATGCTTAGAGGTTATACTAGAGAAATCTAACACTAAAGATGAGTGCTAACAAGCGGGTTTTATTGGTGGTAAGCTAATCAGTGTAACCAGCTAAAAAATAAATAATGCATTAAAAATGGAATGGCCATTTGGGTTAGATTCTAAGTTGTCTCTTTATCACATAAAAATACCTATATCACGCGAACGTGATCTCACTACGGTCTCGTAATGATTTCAAGCACAAGTTCTAGAATTAATAAATCACTGACACACTTATAAACAAAGAAATCAAGCATAAAAGATGTATGCTATTAATAACAGGTTCAAAATCCTCACATATTTATTAGAATTGTTATAAATGCACAAGTAATGTCATCGATCCCGAGTCAGATCTGCTTTATTAATCGAGACACGTCTTTGATTTCAATTTTTTTATTTATTTACTATGTTTTATTCTAATATATTAACCTAAGTGACAAAAAGAAAACAAAATAAATAATTAGATTTATCGAGGGCGAACAAAAGTTTAAATTCTATAAAAATGAGTCTTATTTTCCTATTCATTTCCCCCCACATTTAGGTTGAGCATTATGAGTGATTAGAAAACAACTTAAAAGTAGGACAAGCAGAAAAAATAAATGAATATAAGAGAAACGAGACTTCTCGTGATTCATAAGTGCTCGGTTAAATTCTAAAAGATACGGTGTGAAATAGAACACCAAGCATGCATGGGAATTCAACCGCATATAATATAATACTCCGAATATATCACATCACCAAGTGTTAAGCTATCACCACCAATCGAAGCTCCACCTATTTATTAAATATGCAAAATAAATAAAACTACGAAAACCGTAAAATACTAAAGCACACTTTCGTAGGCAACACGATTGCATTTAGCGTATGCAACAAACCTTTAAACCTCTCGGTATCCCGAGTGGACGAGTTATAGTCTTGTGAGTGTTTCTAGCGAACACACTCATAAAGTTCGTTAAAATTATTTTTGGATACAGTAGTCAGCTATGAAACACACCGGCCGAATGTGTGACATACTTAAAAACTGCAAAGTTTTTGTTCTATATATATATATATATATATATATATATATATATATATATATTTAGTTTTTAGTTTTTTTATTATTTTTATTATGTTATTATTAGTATTATTATATTAATTTATATTTAACTTGATTTAAGATTCCTTGACTATACGGTTCAAGTGAGAATGATCCACTTTTAAACGTTGAGGGTATGAGATTTTTGGTATGTACTCACGGAATGGATATTCTTTTGATTTGACTACGTGATAGTACCTTTTTGTTGTTTTTTTAGGTTTATCTTTTTCGATTTTATTGTTAACGATGATAGGAGGTGGTGGGTCTTTTTAAATTTTCGGAAGATCATCGGACATTCCACTAACGGTGAATATGGCATTCACTTGCTCGGTGTGAGTTTGAGGAGGTGGTGGGTCAGTCCTACCAGTTTGTTTAGAAGAGACGTTTTGAGACGTCTCCCATTCATCTATTTTTCTTTCTATGTTTTTAAATATGGTTTAGAAATTCTTTTCATTTTGCTTCATCTTTAGAATCATATTGTTAACATTGTTCTTGACAAACATATTTGTAACTCTTTGACCATCCAAGAATTTGGTGATTGATTTTTCAAGATCTGTTTTAGATTGAGGTTCTTGGTTGACGGTTTTAGACTTTTTGTTGAGTAAAACACCGGTGGTTTTACCATCGTCTCTGTTAAAAAGTTTATCATGAACAGTTCTCATGCTATGGATACAGCTTTTGAAATGTTCGTGATCCTATTTCACGTCATTGTTTAATTTTGTGAACGATTTTTCAAAATCATTATTTGATTGAGGTTGTTCATAATGAGATAGGCGAGAATACGAATCATGAGAATCTCGGTTTTGATAACCTCCAGGTTGGATGTAATTTGCTTCATGACGTTCACACATTGGCGTGTCATCGTTCATGCAGTTTTTAGAAGCGTGGTTATCTCTAAGGTCATAATATTTGTTACACATATCTTGTATTTTTTATTTTAAGCTTATAAATTGAGAATCTATTTTTATAGTTAGAGCCTCCAATTTTTCCATTATTTGAGAGTTATCATTATTACTATTACTTCCATCGACGAAAGAAACAGATTTTTGATGATGTTCGTTTTGAGATTTAGTGGACCAATCAAGTTTAAAAAGGAATTTTTCATCAAGAAGTTGAAAAGTTTGATTTTTACTTTTGTAGAGGAAGATTCCTCCAGCAGTTTCGTCCAGGATTCTTTGAGTGGGTTCATTTAGACCATGATAGAATATATGCATAATAGCTCCTTTGGTCAGACTATGCCCATGACATTTTCGAAGCATGTTCTTCAGCCGTAACCAAGCATCGGTTAAACTTTCACATACGTTTTGAGAGAAATTTCTGATTTCAAGTTAAAGACGGTTAAATAACGAAGGTGGAAAGAATCTGCTTATAAAATATCTTCTTATATGATCCCACGATGTTATAGTCTCTTCACTAAGTTTATTAAACTAGGTTTTAGATTTATCGCACAAGTATAGTGGAAACATCAAAAGCCTGGCAGCTTCACTTTGAGTTTCACCATATCTGAACATGTCACAGATTGCAAGAAATTCACTAATGTGGTCATGCGGATTGGCCCACAGATAACCATCGAATTTATTATCCCAAATCATTTTTATGTAGGTACTATTGATAATAAGGTTGTCATCAACATCGGGTTAAACAATGACAGAATTAGGAGTTGATGCTACAGTCTTAGCACTTTCCCACATGGGTTGATCATCGGGATCTAGAATTATTATTTCTTTGAGTGGTGAATTGGGTTGGGTTTCGACATCCTCTTCATATTTATTTAAGACGAAAACATCATTAACGGAGGAATGTTGAGTTGAAGATTTGAGTACCTCGCTCTCGATGGATTCTTTTTGGATAGTTCTAATTTTACAAGACTTCTTTTTTGTATTTTTATTTAATTTAGATAATGGATTTACGAGTTGTTTTTCCCCAAGATCGAGGATTTATACAAACATTAAGTATTTTACAAAAAGATATTTTTTTTATTTCATATTATATAATTAAAGCTAATAATAAAGTAAATTATTTTTATCTATATATTTATATTTTTACTTTTTTATATTTTTATATACTTTAGACATATTTGAATTTTTATTATATATAAAAAATAAGAATAAATGGATAAAAGAAAAAAAAATTATTCAAATAGGTAGGTGCGGTGTACTTTAGGAAAAGTACGACGGTTTTTTGGGTTTAGATAGAGTGCGGCGCACTTTAGAAAAAGTGCCCGGTTATTCTGAAAATTTTATATTTTTCGTTTTTTTTATATTTTAGGTTATTTCAACGAACGAAATAAACAAAAATAAATAAAAAAGAACTAACACAAATATAATCAACATGCGGAAAACAATTAAGACAACCAAAGTAGATGATCAAAATGATTTAAGAATAAGGTTTTTGGGTTTTTCGAATAAACTAAATATGAACAAATTTACAAGGTAATATAATCAGATGATTATAAAACCTAACATAAGCAGTTTTGGATTTTTTTTAAAGCACTGAACTTAATCAGTTAAGAACGAGTTCGATCACAAACAAAAAGTGTGGCGTACTCAAAACTAAGTACGACGTACTTGAAGGTTTTACAAGGCAAATATTCAAATGAAAGCAGGTAAGTGCGGCGCACTTCTTACTTGCAGACACAGAGCATAAAAATTCAGGAAAGTGAGCACGCTTAAGCAAACAAATAGCACCAAAAACAAGCAAACAAACGGATAACAACTTAAAACAATTCCCCGGCAACGGCGCCAAAAACTTGATGTGTGTTTTGCAAGCTTTAAATTTATAATACTAGAAATACCAATTTTGACAAAAAACACAACATGGGCAAGTATACCCTTTCGTATGTAATATAGCTTAGGTAAGTCCAGGTCGTCCCAAGAGAATTGAAGGTTTAACAGTTTGTAATTAAGGTGCTAAGGCTAAAATAATTGTTACTTATCAGATTAACCAAAACGTGCATATATCGAATATTTTAAAGAAAGCTATTAAGAGATAATTCAAGCAAAGAATTAAGGTATGTTTGTTTAGGCAATGATTACTAAGACAATGATATGTTTAGGACAGTGTTTATAAGTTTAGAAAGCAAGATAACACAAGTTACAAATCCTTTTGGCCTTTAAGTGTAACTAGTGATTATATCGATTAATAACAACAAATCCTTTCGACCTTTATAAGTTATTATAACCAATATATTAGATGAAATGATAGAATACATATGTAAAAGAACCATTTCGGCCTATATTCTTGTACCAAATATGTTGTACCAATCCAATAAACACATATCCAAACGCATCATATCAAAGATCACATAATGCCAAAACAAACATAAACGACTACTCCATAATCAAACAAGTAACACGCATATTAAAATCATAAAATTCAAAAACTTTCATGTCAAAAAATAATAGAAGTATACCAACATTATAAGATCAAAAGATGGTGATTACAAGTTTTCCCAACCAAAAACTACTATCAATAACCCAAGATACCAACTCATATTGTCCCGAACCCCTAAGGTACTGTCACTACACTTCTGGAAACGAGAAACAAGTGGGTAATTCATCCAACACGACTGCGATTGAATAGAAGTATGATTAAGGGTGAACTTGGTGTAAGTTTCACCCTTATAACTTTGGATAGTTTCCTTTTGAATTCTATATGTTGTGTGTGTTTCCCGTGGAGTTCTTGGGGTATTTATAACCTTTCTAACACTTGGGGAACAAGGAGAAATGTATATGATCGGATTGATGGTAAATGGGAGTGCCAAATATGACTTTATAGCTGATCAGACGCGAAGTGCGCCACATTTATAACTTTGTGTGCCGTACTTTGGGTTGATGAAAAGTGCGCCGTATTTATTGGCAAGTACGGCATACTTCTGGTCGTTTTCAGCTCTTGTACCAAAAATCAAGTTGTTGATGATTCTTTCCCCATCGTGCGGCCGCCTGAATCAATTCAATCCGAGTTCGTATGCTCTAGTTATGGCCAAAACAGTAGACAGGTGTCGGGAGATCTTGAACTTGGGTTACTTCTTTGTTTAAGCTCCATATGTTTGTGTATCCTTCCGTTCTCTTCCACAACACCTTATATGAACCTACAATAGCAAATATAGTCTATTAAGTATCAAAAGTTCATATAATTAACCAATATATATATATATATATATATATATATATATATATATATATATATATATATATATAAGCACAGATAACACATATAGAAATATGTATAAAATGCGCGTTATCAAAAGGCTAAATGACACACCTCTACGCTTGATGTCATGTCCTCCTCTCCCACTATTCTCTGGACTGAAAGCAATTCTACTTCTAGACGTAGAAATGGTCGTGATAACCACATGTCTCAATGGTCCTTTGAGCCACGGTTTCGTCTTAATTTTGCTAAAGGATTTTGTTGTTTCGGTGCTACTTGAAAATTTATGCATGATACTTCATCCATAACAAAATTGAATACTACTTCCTCTTTGTGGTCAAACTCATCTTCTGCAATAATTAATTCCACTAGACCGAGCTCTAATATTTCACATCTAAAACATGCCTAAATGATGGTTTTGATTTAGGTTCAACAAGAGTTATTGGCCTAATATTGATTTAAGTCACAGATAGGCCATGCCCAACCAATTAACATAGCCTAGCGAGTGAACCACATGCCCATGTCTACACTACTGAGCCCACCAGGTTTTGGGTCATTATCATCAGTTGGATCAGGCACTTCTGGGCCGTAAGCTTACTAGGATCAGACGCAAACTGCTTCGGGTTTTACACATATTGCTCTTAAGTCATCCATGCCTTCGGGATATGAGATGGTTTTGCCACATGCTTATAGTACAATGATGCTTCAGGACCCCACTACTGATGTATGGAACATGGAAACATATGCTATTTCTCATCTTAACTCTTTCGTTAATTGTAACACCCTCAAATCTGAGCATGCAGCGGAATGTTTGAATATCCGAGAGCGTTACATTATTGGGTCAATAGCACAAGATCTGAGAACGACTACTAAACGTGTCGTTTGAAAAAGATACATTGGATTAACAAAATACTCGTTTGTTACATAAGCTCATGGCTTCATATTGTTCAACAATATAAATAAAGATTTCGGTTTATAACAATTGTCCCCAAAGTGTAATAAGACCCCAAATCTTAATTGTTGACTCTGCAATTATTGACTCCCAATGTATCATCGCACCTCGTGCCTTATTGACCTGAAAAACATGCTTAAAACGTCAACATAATGTTGGTGAATTCATAGGTTTATGTAAATCAATTGTAGGACCGCAAGATTTCCAAGTGTATGATTAAGCAACAAATGCAAACATCATAAAAAGTAATTACGTTTTCCTAAGCTCTTGACACTGAAGCTCGACATGTAGGAATACAATCAATTGCCAATATGACCGTGAATGATGTTCTAACCCGCAACATCCCAAATCCGACATGGTATACGTTTGTTGTCCGGAAAACCGGCACAGTGAGCGCTACTCACCCAAACGCGGATGTCAATCCCAAATAGATCTATTTATAACATTCGCGCTCACAA